>JADRCD010174531.1:0-32226 GCA_019843815.1 Montemys delectorum | reverse complement strand
TCAGATGTTGCTTTGGGTCTAAAATTGTTTCAAAATGAAAACTTCAATGGAAAAAAAATGTGACAACTATTATTTAGACAAAAGTCTGAAACTGTCTAGTAACAGGACACCAGGTTCTTATTGTCTTTCAGTACTAGGGGAGGGACCCAGAGCCACCAGCATGCACACAAGTGCTCTGCCACTGAGCCACATCTGACCTCAAATGCAAATTTAAAGTCTAATAAGATACTACTTTATAAACTATTCATGAGTTTAACAACACAGTCTGTTGAGGTGGGTCCAGGGAAACAGTATGTAGCTAACAGGAAGACAGGGATATGAAAGGCCCCAGGTACTAGTTGGGGAAACTGGAACTATCTATCAAAATGACTGACAGGTTCATTGACTCCCTGAGTCTGGCAATCCACTCCTGGGAACCCACCATAGAGACTTCTCTAAACACCCACCTGTTTGCTAACAGTTACTAATGCTGATGAGACAGCGGACTAGCACCCAAATATGCATGGGTGTGGGAGCTTGTCAATAAACCACGGCACAGCAACCCAAGGGAACGGTGCAGCTATTAGACACACACCCACATCCGGAAGCTGTCAGTTTCCAGGAAGGTAATAGCCAAAAAAGCCAGCTACAGGGAAATGTGCTTAGTGTGTGCTTACATTATACATCCTTCCAGTAATTATGCAAAAAAATAAATAAATAAAAATTGCCAGACTGGTCAAGGGAAAAGGATGGGGCTTGGCAGACGAGCCGCAGGTGTAACAAAAAGTTCAGAATGACACATTTGGGATTTGCTTTGGGTCTGGAGCAATGTGATCCTATGCTCTGCTGTAAAAAATATTAATTAAATAATTATTGTAATTGACATATATATACATCTATGTATATCTTACATCTTTCTGTAGTTCAGGATGATCTGTAATTATTACAACAGAAGCCTCTGGAAGGATAAACTGGTATTAGCCCTTGGCACTGCCTGGCAGGAGCTGCTGGGTTGGTGTGTCTCTCTTCCTAAGTTAGGTATGTCATATTCTCATGACAAGAAGTTCAGGGTTGTGACTCTGTGTGAGAATGGGTCCCAGCAGGGTATGGCTGTCCAAACTCAGACCTCCATACTCCAGACTCCCTCCGATCAACTCAGTCTCTTCCCTTTGTCAGCACACTCAGGCACAGTCATGGCCCAACACATTCCCCCTAAGACTCAGCAGAAAGCCCAGGCCCCTCACCAGTTGTAGATGATCTGTCCCTGGCGGCCACCATGGCGGTAGTTGTACAGAATGATGTAGCTGTCGCCTCCATAGAACTGCCCATATGTGGCAGGGTCCACTGGCACCTTGTTAGAACCTTCAATTCTCCAGATCTGCAGAGACAGAGCTGAGGTCAGACACTGCAGTGTGCCCTCTGTCACCCTGGGTGAGCTGGAGACCCCAGTACAGTGGACAGTATAGAGAAGAGGACAAGCTTTTCCTAGGAGCGTGGTGCTATCCAGGCCCAAGCATAGTTAAATAATTTTCCCAGCACACAGAGCCCTTGAGAGGCACAGCAGGATATGATCGCAGGGTTCCTGCTCTGGCTCTTCCCACCACATCTGACCACCAGATGATCTGTTCTCCCCCCTGAAAAGCCCCTCAAGATAGCTCTAGATTAGAAGATTGAGCCAGGCCTGAGTCAAACCTAAGCCCTGCCCCTTGAGAGGTCATGTGACTTCCAATAGCACCTCTCAGACATAGCCATGGCTTTCTTACCTGAAAAGTGATGTGACAACAGCCTTAAATGGTGTCAAGCCTTACACTCTAGTCATGAAGATGCCATGACGCCTCCTACCACGAACTGGCTCTATTAGGCTCAACGGTCATTAACAGGATCGGCATTGTATCACCAATATTTCCAATCTCTCTATGGATGTTATGGGTCATCTCATTCATCGGGGCCATAGTTAGGTGGCCTCAGAATGACCCCTCTGCGGGCGGATCTGTACAGATAGCTCTAGTCATCGGGAGGCCCTGTGGTGACACCTGGTGGTCAAATGGAGGCACTGAGCTGGCAACAGGGAGTTTTGAAGGTGATCGCTCAAACCTCATTTTACAATGAGCAGGTCAGGCTCAGAGAGGTTGAGTAAATGGCCAAGCTCAGAGGAGGCTTTCGCTGCCTCCTCTGCACACTGTCCAGTAGCAAGGAAAGAGTAGTATCCATGACAGTAACGGTGACTGTCACTATGCCTCTTAGGGAAACAATGGATGCTGACCTGGAATAGACTCTGGGCCCTAAGCATCTATGGACACACCTCCACCTCTCCACCTGCACCCCGTCTTCCCACTCCCGTGTACCTCATCTTCTCTCCCCTACTTGATCATACAATCCTCACTCTCAGATACTCCAGCTCATGTTTCGGCCTTCTACCTATTTTTATGGTAGGTTTTTAAAGCACAGAACCAAATATGTCATACATCTACTAAAAACAAAAGAAAACCCAAAATATTTTATACTGCTGTACCCCATGAAGTGCATTCATGGTCCCTCCTGAGAATGCCACCCATACCACCTTCCTCAAAGAGCAGGTCCTGCCTGGAACGTGCCCCTTACTCCCTGGCAGCAACCTCATGTTCCTTCTATGATAGCCAGTCCCACCCACCCCATTCCCACTGACCTTCCCACACTCCCACACTTCCCTTCAACTCCCAGAATAACAGATTTCAAGACTCTACTGTGGCTGTGGTCACCTCCCCTCCCACCCAGGCACTCCTAGAGTAGAAGATGGGGCCTGGGAGCCTGGCAAAGAGCCTGGTACTCAGTAGGTACTCAGGGAATGTTTGTTGCTTAAAAACAAAAACAAAAAACAAACAAAAAAAGTGAAAGTGAAAGATCTCATGCACCACAACTGTGGTGAAAACTTGGGAGAAACACCCTCAGGGCGGCAGAAGGTTGGGTGTGAGCTATAATAGGTGCCTGGGAGGGAGACAGGGAAGGGAGCCACCCTGCCAAAGCCAGCCCAGGCACAGTGATACTGTAACAAGCACTCGGAAACTGCTTATTTTAGAGAGCACTCACTGGCTTACAGGGTAACTGAAGCCAGGAGGGCATGGAATCCTCCATCGTGCTTAGGCTGGGTCACTTGCTCAGCTGTGCTTATAAACACATTACTTCAAGGGGAGACCTGCAGACCTGCAGACCTATCTCACCTGACTTTGCTCCTTCAAGGCTGTAGGTACCCAGATAAGTCATTGTCCTGAGCCTGTGCTCACTCTTGAGGGGCTGGTCACCTCCAGTGATGGAAAATATCCCTGAAGTCAAATGGGCCTCGCTTTGCAAACTAGATATGAGATGATCAACTACACCATGCTTGGCCCCAAACTGCTTATTCATACACATCTCTAGCCCCAACTCTCCCTATACCTAAACCCAAAGCTTATATCTGTGCCATGAGGATGGACTTGGGGGGTCTTGAGGCCCCTTTTCTTGTTCTCACCAGTTTGGCTACATTGATAAAACCTCAATCTGCCCTTCTACAGCCTTTAGCTCGTATAATGGGGCCAGTCACGGAGACTGGGCTGTGGAATCCTTTGTTATAGAACTGTGGTTCCGATTACCTGTTTCTGGCCAGTTCCATCATCATCCATGCCGTGTTGGGCAGCCATAGCAGTGGAAGTGTGCAGTGTAGCAGCATCGAAGGGCACACGCTCCACATTGGCAATGTGGCTGGAGAGGTAGCCCAGGCCGGGGCCGTCTGTCTGGTCTGGGTCCCGCCAGTTCTTGAAGAACTGCTTAAAGAGAGGGGTCTCGCCGCCCTCTGGGAGGACTGAAACCTAGAAAGGGAGGAGAGGCTTAGGATGTGGCCAGACTGCCTAGCAGGGGTCTTAGGGAGCCTCAGGTGCTGACCAGACCCTAAGGAGGACCGGGTACCCTCTCCATCCCCTGCCTCACCTGGGTCTGCCTGGGGTACTGCATCTTGGAGATGAAGTCAGAGGCTGTTTTGAGGGCAGCCTTCCTCTCCTCCATGTTGGCCTGCTTGCCTGCCAGAAATCAGAGGAACAATGCCAGGTTAGCAGCCAGATGCCTGGAAAGGGGTAGCCAACCCGCCGCCCTATTCTCCTCACAGTTAGACAATAGCCAGAGAGCACCACCCCTAATCCCTGAGGGTTCCTAGTTCCAAGAAACACACCCCCTCTCCTGGTCAGTAACAGCAACCATGACAACCACTGTGGTCGATTTACTGAACACAGATTCGGTGCCAGAACTACACTCAGATTATTCCTTTTAATCCACACAACAGCCTTAAATCACGGAGGTCATGGCTGATTTGTGTCCTCTCATATATAAGGAAATGGGGTCTCAGAGAGGTCATAGGAAATTAGCCAGCCACATGGGTACAGACACCCAGGCTGCACACTTTACACAGAAGCCTCCTTCCAAGGAAAAATGATCCTTTCTATCCACAGCCTCTGCTCTAGCCCTCTAGAGCCTTGAAGAGTTGGGCAAGACCCTGGCCAGTCCATGCCTACATCCCTCAGACAGCCCAGCCCAGCCTCAAGGAGGCTCTCAAGTTCTTGCTATCTCTACCCATTTCCCTCCCTTCAGTCTTCTCAGCATCAGTGTCAATCTGAGGATGCACTGGGGGTCTCCTCAGACATCTCTGGGTTCTCAGAAACGACCTGGGCCCAAGAGCCTCACAGTGGCTACCCATCCACAAAGACTTCCCTAGCGCGTCTCCCGGTGCAATCTCCTTCACAAAAGACCCTGACACCTAGCGAAGAGTCCCAAGTCTTATAATAACATACTGCTTAACCACGTTCAGCATGCTGGGGCCCAGGAAGCACTGGACTCACAGAGCTCAAATATATATATATATACATACACACACACACACACACACACACACACACACACACACACAAACATGCACACACATTATATGGTATCCATTAACTTCTTAGAGGACTGATCTTGTCACACAACTGGCAAATATTCATTTGAGCCCAACTAGGGACTCGGGCCCAGCAAGGGCCTAAGATCATACAGTGAATCAACTGCAAAATGAGACACTGATTCAAGATCCCATTTGCCTTCACTGTCCCAGCAGCCTCTCTTCTCCCTGGGACTGAGATCCTAGAAACCTGTGGGGACAGGTGGAACCTAGGACCCACCCCATACCTTTCCAAACAAAGATTTTCCCATCTCTGCCATGGTCCAGGATGAAGCAGTCCTCAGATCTCAGGGCGCCCTGGGCGAAGGGGTTCTCATCAGCCACGAGGGAGACTGACATACTACCCGCACCGTTGGAGACCTGTGGGGACAGAAAAAGGGGCATGTGAGCACCAGAGGCAGGTGGGGGGGGCAGATCAACATCCATGCCCACCAGTTCTGCAACACACCCAAGCCCTTTTCTGCTCTTTCACCCTGCATGTGACATGGATGCTACTGCACCTGGAATAGGAAAGTGGGTAAATGGAAGGGAGAGAGGAAGAGCTTGAGGTCAAGCATGTAGCTCCCAGTTAGTCGAGAGCTGGCCTAGCAAGCACAAAGCCTGTGGTTCTATTCCCCTAGCACCACATAAACCAGGTGTCATGGTGCACACCCTCAGTCCTAGAACTCAGGAGATAGAGACAGTAGATCAGAATTTTATCCTTAGCTATGTAGAGTGTTGAAGGCAAGCCCAGGATATGTGAGACCTTGTCTTAGTAAAATTGTGGGGGGCTCTGAGAAGATGTAGAGTTTGCTGAAAAGCTTTTGAAATCATGACTAGCAAAAAGAAAAAATGACAACAGCCAAACATGGTGTGCCAGACTAGACCATGTTTGGAATGAACTTGGAAGAACCAAAATCATGCCTATAATTGGTGGACACCACTGGCCAGTCTTGGTCGCTTAGCTGGCAAATGTGCCTGCTTACTTACATTAGGATAAGGAGAAGCCGGATGAGGGTTATGGACTATCTGCAATATTCCTGTGAATCTAAGAAATTCCAATATAAAGAATTCATTCAATTTAGAAAGAAGAGATGTCCACTAGCCAAATTTCACAAGATGGGCTCTGGGTAAACAGGGACTTCTGAGTCCCTGGGGAGGGAGATTCGGGAGCTGGGGAATGCCACATAGCAAAACCCATGAGCCTCATCCCAGACTTTCTAATGACATGGAAGGAGCAAGGGCTGGCACCTGCCTGGTGTGCATAAGCCAAGGCAGAATGGGCCCCAGCACTAAAAGGACACCCAAATACACATGAGGAAGACATGATCCCTCCCCTGGCTCTGCAGTGTAGTGTTTTCCTCAGGCACTCTCTCATCCCCAGCGCCCTGGTGCAGACTCCAAGAAATCCTATAAATGTTTGCAAAGACGACCCTCTGGCTGGGCGTGTAACCCCCAGGTCTTAGAGGCTGAGACATGATCAAAGCTAGCCTGGGCTGTACAGAAAGACGAGATCCTGTCAGACAGACAACAGTAACAAACCCCACAAACCTAACCCGAGCAAACCAAAACAACAAATGTTGTTTCTGTTTGGGAACAGGGAAGGGGCTGGGAACCAAGCACGACAGAGTCCAGATGAGCTCAGCATCCCCTCTTACTTCAGGGACCTGGGCCATCAGTTCCCCAGCCAGGGCAGCTTAGGAGATTGGAGCCTCCTGCCTCGAAGCCTGACCCTGTCTGCCATATGGGCGATAGCACCCTGGGGCTCACCTTGTAGAGCTTGGCCAGCCTTCGATTGGCTGCATCTTCCTTGGCTGTGTCCTCAGAACCTTCAGGCAGAGCTGGCTTGGGGCCCAGCACCTGGAAGAGGTGTTAATGGAGTGGAAGAGTGTCCATGAACATGGAGGACTCTGGCTTCCCCAGGAGGCCAGGCTTCATGGACAGCCATGCCCGTGTTCCAGATGGAACCTGCCTGGCCCTGACACCTTGAATCTACTCCTGAGAAAGAGCTTGAATCAAGTACCAGTCGTCCTTCCCTCCCGATGCCTCTTCCCCAGTCTGAACTTTCCCTCCGTCATCTGCTTTGCCTCTGAGCCAAATGCAATTGGCAAACACCTTCCAGCCAGGACTGGAGGGGATCTTATGGCTCTCCATTCACAGAAAGAGGAACGGAGAGCTGGGAAGACAGGCTCACAGGTCTACGCTGCTCACAGAAGACTGTCAGAGTTGGGACCTCAGCTGCCATCATGACAGAGCTTATGTGTGCTTTGTCCCATCCAAGCTACTATCCCTGGTGTCTGGATCTTTCCCCATAAAATCCCTTTGCAAAAAAAAAAAAAAAAAAAAAAAAAAAAATCAGAACTAGATGTCCCCAGCAAATAGGAGCAAAGTAGCACAGAGCAGAGACTTTGACTCCTCCTGCTCCTGGGAAGCCTTGCCTCTCTGTTGACAGATTCTCAAAGCGTTGTAGCCTCGCTGATAATCCATCAGTTAACAGAAGTAGCTATAAATAAACATGCACTTCAGAAGAGGACACTGATGGCTGAGTCTCAATTGTTTCAGCTAATCCCCAAGAGCTGTTGGGAGGACCTCTTTCCTAGTCTGCTTCCTTGCTGACAGGTGTGGTGCGCACTCCCAGCATGCCTCACACCCTGAGATTCCAGCTCAGATCTCAGGGAAGTTAGAGCTTTGGGAAGCTATCTTCCTACTCCCTAAATGTTCAGGCCAGGTTAAAAACAAAACAAAACAAAACAAAACAAAACAAAGCCAGGCATTAGGGCACATGCCTTTAATCCCAGCACCTGGGAGGCAGAGGCAGGTGGATTTCTGAGTTCAAGGCCAGCCTGATCTACAGAGTGAGTTCCAGGACAGCCAGGGCTACATAGAGAAACCCTGTCTCGAAAATAAACAAAACAAAACAAAACCCCAAAACAAAACAAAAAAAACAGAAAAACAAAACAAATAAACAAAGCAAGGTCTTCAGGAGCAAGGAAAGGGGCCTTACTATGTAAGTCTGACATAAAGAAGGAAGGAGTAGCCAGCTCCCTGTCCACCCCACCCATACCCCACAGACACCTGGAGCATCGCTTCTGGCTCTCCACCCTCTTCAGACACGTGTACTTGGGCACGTCCACTCCTCTCATTGTCCCGGATGCCCTTGGACACCTGTGTAGCCTTCAGCCTTTCAAATTTGTTGCTGCCGGAGCCACACCACTGGTAGATATTCTGTAAGAAGACAGAGACCCCAGGAAGTCAGGGTCCAGCCTTTGCACAAGCCCACCTAGCAGAATGTCAATATGCAGACTGTGCTATGTACAAGCTCCCCTTGGCCTGTGCTTGCCCAGGTGAGAGCTGGCAGAGGGCACACATGTCACCCAAGGACAATGGAGTGATCTGCATTGGAGGATTCCTGACTGTACAGTGACATGTAGATTGCTGGCCACTGTAGCTTGCATATGACTTGTTCCTCTGAAGTGCGTGTTAAAGTCTGATGGCATTGTGATGGAAGGAAAGGCCTATGTCGGTTGCTAGGATTAAGCTTTTTCAGGGGTTCAGTCTTTCCTACTACAGAGCAGAGCAGATCACCTCCGTATCTCAACTGTTTTACAGATAGACATTTGTCTGTCTACACTGCATAAAGCACCTAGTCAGCCTCCAGACAGTGCTGCCAGCTCTCCCCCTCACCAGCCTGTGGTCCTAAATCAGCTTTTACTTACAAGGTATGTCATCTCTGAGCATCTGGTATAGAGACCCCTGCTGGTGGGAAGCAAAAGTGCAAGCACTCTTCATCCACAGTGGTTTCTGACCTACACCTTGCCCGTGGTGTGCCAGTTATTTTTATCATCAACTTGACACAACCTAGAGTCACTTGGGAAGAGAGAACCTCAACAGATCAGACTGGCCCGTGGCCATGTCTGTGAATGATTGTCTTGATTGGTCACTGATGTGGGGGGCCCAGCCCACTGTAGGCAGTAACTTCCCTAGGCAGGTGGGTAAGCAGTGTGCCTCCATGGTTTCTGCTTCGGTTCCTACTTGAGTTCCTGCCCTGATTCCCTTTCGTGATGGGATGTGATATGGAAGTGTCAGAATGTTCAGAACAGCCCAAACCAGAAACCACCCAAGTACCCATCAACAGCAGGAATAATGAAGCATCTGAGTCCCCGTAGAGTTGAGTGAGCTCCGACAATATGGAGGAATCTCAGACATGCAAGGCTGAAAAGAAGAATTCAGTGGAAGGGAGGAAGGTCTCCTGCACATAACTTCAGAAATGTGCAAAAATAACCCTGAGTCTATCCTACTGAGAGTTCTGATGGCTGCCCCCGGGACAGCGGGCCTAGCAGGAACAGCCAATGCTCAGCAGAGCGCTGCGATGCTTCATGTCCTGATCTACAGTGAGGAGTTGGGCAGGTCCATTCACTGGGTATAGGACAGCAGTCGGGACTATAACACAGCTTGCCATGTCACTGAACAAGAAACTATGCTGAGGCTGAACAGGCAGCTCACCGGTTAAGAGCACTGGCTACTCTTGCAGAACACCTGGGTTTGACCCCTAGCACCCGCACGGAAGCTCACAGCCATCTGTCACTCCAGTGCCAGAGGAGCCAAGTCCCTCTTCTGGCCTCTGTAGGTACCAGGTACACATGCTACACAGATGACTATGTACGCCAAACACCCGTACACATACCTCAGGCTCGTATGCACAGAAGTTTTAGGGTGCACTGTCTGGCTGTGACCATTTGCAGGTTTGTGCTCATGCAGAGCTACGAAGCACGTTTGTAGGAAGCACCATCACTAAGATGTAAGTGGGCCTGGGGATGTGTCCCACGCGCATCATCACATACTAGGTACATAGGCAATCAGTGATGCTTATGTCATATGTACACTGTGGGTCCATCCAAGTCCATGGGTGTGGGCACTCACTACAGGGTTAGTGTCCACGGTGGACAAGAACCTACAGTTTTGCACACAACTGCCACGTGCTCAGAAGTGAGTGACGGTGCTGGAGAGATGGCTCAGTGGTTAAGAGCACTGTCTACTCTTCCAGAGGTCCTGAGTTCAATTCTCAGCAACCACATGGTGGCTCACAACCATCTGTAATGGGATCTGGTGCCCTCTTCTGGCATGCAGGTGTACATGCAGATAGATCACTCATGTATAAAATAGACTCTTTAAAAAAAAATTAACATTTAGAAGTGAGTGTTTATATTCTAAAAGGTATGTAACCGTGCATGTCAGATATCAGGGAGGCGGCATTTCAAGAACACTGTGTAAATGATGGGAACACAAGGTCGCTGCATACATGCATGGAAAGCTTGAGTCTACATGTGGGGATGTAGGACCAGACTTATCCATCCTAGATCTGTCTGCCTGACACATCCAGTCTCTGATCTCCATTCCCCAAGTGTTCATGCACCCCCTCACAAGTGTTTTCTCCTCCCCAGAGTCAGACCCGGCCACATTCACCACAGTGGCTTTGGAAAAGGGCAGGCAAGACTCACGTTTCCCAGGTCCAGAATGAAGCAGTCACCATTGTTGAAACTGTCCCAGGACACAGGTACCTCAGTAGCACGGACTACACGACGTCCTTTGACCTGGAAGAGCCTCTGTACCACCACCTCATTGGGTACCACGTGTTTGAATCCAGATGCCACACCTCCTTTCTGTCAGGTGAAGGGGACAGTGTTAGCCCAGGGGAGGAGGTCTGGTGAAGAAGATACAGAGGCGTCCCAGGACTGAGGGGAGGAAACTTCCGGCCAGTGGATAGAGGCTCAGCTAAGCCAGCACTTTCACTGTTACTGGGTCTGATACTGAGACATTCTTTTCTGAGGTTCAGAAAAATAAATAACATTTACCAAAACCACATGGCTAAGAAGTATTAGATCCCCTATACACTACATCCCTCTGAACCTTATGCTCCACCCAAGAGATTCCCTAGAGCCACTACCTGGATCAAAGGACCACAAACATATCTCTCTCAAAACCAGCATTCCCCAAGGGGCACGCTGTGGCACACTACACAAGCTATTCTTCAAGGAAAAGGATCTCTCATCAAAGTGTAGGGGATGTTCCTCATTCACTGACCCTGACTGTTACACAATGAACATTAACATACCAAAGGCTCCTATGGGGAATGCCCATGCTTGCCCTGTTTCACACAGTCTCTCCCTAGCTCACCACTCTTCCACCTCACCCTGTTCCAGCACCTGTTCCTCAAGACACTCACTGGTAAGTGCTAATCCAACTCATCTCAGTCCTTTGCACCCTGTGAGGTTCTCTGAAGACCGTCTTGGACACCCCTAGCACACACCAACCTGTCTCTTTCCTCCCGTGGGGGTTCCGCAGGCCCACAGGTCCACATGAGCCTTCCAAGGCGGGTAGAGGGATGCGACAGCAATGGATGACTTTCAACAACCCTCTCCCTTCTCTCAGCCTCAGGCCTCTCCTCCACCTACAAGCCACCACCGAATTCTGAAGGAGCCTGAAGGAAGCTTCCTTGCCCCAACTGTCACACACATACCCTCGGTTCAGTGGGAAGCCAAAGGAAGCTGTCTGGGATGTCTCCAGCTTCGGGTACTCGACAGCCCTCCACCTGACACTCATTGTGCCCAACCCAAGCCAAAGCCCAGAGATGTGAAGAGATTTCCTCAAGCATGCTCAGCAACCCTGTGGCACACTCAAGGCTTCCAGCCTTGCAGCCTGCTGTGGGTCCTGTACGTCTCCCTGTTCCACACGCCATGGGGGTAGATGCTCAGAGGCCTCTAGAGGTTCTCAGACCACCCTAGCTAGGACCCTAGGGACCCATCTCCTTGCACTGACCCTAGCCATACAATCTTGATGGGTGTAAGGAGGCAGAGTCAGCTCCTGTTAGGCACAGTAACAGTAAATGGAATGGACGTGTTTGTCACATGATCATACCCACTACACCACACATTCCACATGTATCTCACAGGTGAGGAGAGCAGAGCCCACACATGAAGGGACTCGCCCAAGCTCTCACAGTGGGATGGGTGGTGCAGCTGGGATCAAACCCCAGTGTGTCTGAATCTGAGAAATCATGTTCTTCCTCCCAATATCAGATTTTAGGCCCAGGTACAGTTTTGAGTTTCTAAGGACTGGAGCGCCCTCTGGCGTCCCTTCTTGGTGTGAGCATAAAGCCTATTCAGCATTGCCCATCACCCGGCAGAGCTGTGGTGCCACAGAGTGGAATGATCTCGTTGTGGGACAGGGCTACACCGGTGGCTTCCATCTTGACTTGGAAAGCCTACAAGTCAGTAGCAAGCCAGGAACTTTTCCCATTGCAGAAAGAATAAACCTGAGTTCAGGTGGCCATGATCCCAAGACCCGAGAATGATGTGAGGGCTGGAGGAGAGCAAGGGCTAAGGCAGTCGCTGGGGACGAGGTGAGGGGCAGACACTGGGCAGCATACCCTAGCACTCTGTGCTTCCTCCACAGTCACCCACAGGACCCCAGGGCCACGTAACTGAGCAGCAGTAAGGCTGGCACCTGCTGTCCATGCAGGACTCACAACAGCCTCTGCGGTAGGAACAGTCAGGCTATCAATTCTTAGGATATGCACTCTACTCACTGCTACTGAGGGAATGATATTTTGAGACACACACACACACACATATATATATATACACACATACATACATACATGTATTACACACATACATTCATATACCTATATATACATATATACATACACATACATATATATGCATACATATACTCACATACACACCTACCCACATACATACATACATATATACACGTACATATATTCACATAAACACACATACATGTACATATATACATATACATATATTTATACACATGTCCCCCCCACATATATATGCATGTGTATATATATATATATATATATATATATATACACACACATACACATATACATAATAAATAAAGCTAGTTCTCAAAAGACACCAGTGAATCTACAAGGGAAAAGATGGGAATTTGGGGAGTTTTTTTCTAAACTTTTTTTTTTTTAAAGGATTGATTGTTGCTGTCTAATCTAATTTTTGGGTGAGGCAGGAAGAGATCAAATTCTTTGAACAAAATTCTACAGGGTGAGCTGTTTAAAGAGCCATTCCCAAATTAAAGACATGGTGATGAGAGGAGGTGTGTGGAAGAACAAAAGTGACCAACACCATTTGGTCTGCGCCTACAGGGGTGAGGTCCCAGGGTCCTTCACTTCAGAGAACTGCTTCTTATCCTTGGCTAATGTATATCAAGCTTGGCTTACTCAGCTAGTGAGATATGGGAGCGAGGCACTAAAATTTCTACAAAAAAAAAGCTAAAAAGTCAAACTGCATATGTAACTAAAAAAACTCCTTAGTGAGGCTGGAGCTGTGCGTCTTTCAGCTCAGAGCCCTTTTCTAAGCAGAGGTCCCACGGATGTCTGGTTTCTAACTGTCTTGAAGTCCAGGGCTTCCCGGACCCCTGGGCCCAGCTTCCCTTTGAGCAAAGGACCTAAAATAACCCAGCCTTTGAGGGTGCAGGGGCAGAGGTGGGGCTGTCAGGGCTCTGGGTGAAGGTGGAGGGCAGGTCAGGTGATGAGGAATTGGAACCCTTCCCACTTCCACCCAGGACAGTGACTTAGGAATGACCTGGCGGCTCTCCCTGGCGGCTCCGTGGCCCCTCTCTGCCCCTTCTCTGACTCCGAGACAGAAGTGGTTCCCAGGAGGAGGCTTTCATAGAAACAAGTCTTGTGTGACAAGCCTGGCTCCTTTGCATCTATAATAGATGAGGGTGGGGAGGCCAAGAACCTTGGTCAGTGCCTGCCAAGTGCGGGGGCGGCCTGAGGACCATACGAGGTGGTAAACAGGGCTGGCTGTGGGCCTCATCTGTCCTCCAGGGGCCAGTTTCCTTCATGACTGAAGGCTCAAATCTGAGCCCTGATTGGTTTCTACCTCTCAAGTGGTCCTCAGAGCGTGGTCCGGAACATTCCAGAAAATCCTGTTGATATGGGAGCGGCTAGTTAGACATGCAGGTGATAAGCCCCACAGGGCTAAGACGGACGGTGAGGGACTCCTGAAACATCCACTCTGGGCTAGCTCTGGGCTGCGTTAGACCCTTCACACTTGAGTCTGAATTTCCTTCGCATGACTCTCCAGCTGTGTGACCCCAGAAGGGTGCTTAACATCCCTGCACCACACTTTCCCCCATTACACAATGGAGTCAGTACTGCCCCAGTACTTCACAGTCTGACATGAACTGAGTACAGTGCATAGCACATTCCATGGAAGGCCCTCGATGTAAGAACATCCTACTAGCTTGTAGGTTCATTCCACAGGACCTCAGCCTTCCCATCTATGAAATGGGACTATTACCGATGCCCTAGCAGCAATGGTGAAAATAAAATGGGATCCCATAGAAAAGCCTCAATGTATAGGACCTACCACTTCAAACCTGGGTGCTCATAGCCTGCTCTGCAACGTTCATAACAACTGTCACATCTATATCTGCTCAGCTTTTCGAGAAGTAACGGGTAACCGAGGCAGGCAGATGGCCCTGATCCCCATGAGAGCTGACCATGTGACTCCTGTGGACTATCTTCCTCTTCCTTCCTGCCTTCAGTGCACTGGCTCTCTGCAGCTTGGCAGTCCTCTCAAGTGCTTAGAAAGGAAGGGATCTGCCTCCCCTGAACCCCTGCTGCTCAGTGCAGAGCCTCACAGAATCAGGGCAGGGCGGGGCTAGAACACAACTTCCATCACTTACAGCTATGTGACCCTTCTGAGCCTCCGGTCTCCTCCCAGGGTTACCTTTGGGGATAAAACAAGGTTACATACGCTCCCAGTACCATCTGCAGCATGACAGCCACAAGTAGGAGTGATACAGGTCTGTCTTCCTTCCCTCGTTCCTTCCTATATATGTGTATGTACAAGCCAGTGTGCATGTGCATGCATGTGCAGGTGTCTATGTGTGTGTGGGGGGGGTGCACACAAGTGTATATATGTACACACACACACACACACACACACACACACACACACACACACACACGCTGTGTGCATGACCTGACCTCAGACACAGTATCTAGCAAAAGATTACCTTAATTCTGGGTTCAAAAGTGTGTGCCACTATGCCCAGCTTGATCTAGGAGCTTGAAACGATCTGCTAAGTGAATAACCGATGGATGGAGAGAGCAGGCAGGTCTTTCTGATCCCAGGGCTAGGCTTTCCATCTCTCCTTCCTCAGGGTTGCGGGAGGAAGGATAGCGATGCTCAGCTGGGCAGCGGCAGCTGTTCCGCCATGGTAACCCAGCAAATAGAGCTGGGTAGATGCCAGGGAAGACACCCAGCCCCACCCAGCCTAGGCTGCTGGTCCAGGACACACCCTGCCTCATTATCAAGTCTCACAGGCACACTCCATCACTCAATCCCTACCCCTCGCCTGGGGAAGAGGGAGTCACATCTGCACTGACAAAGAGAACTCTGAAGCCCAGAGAGAGACGGTGGCATAGGCAGGGCATGTGTCCTCCTTAGAACAGGGTCACGGGAGACACGGTGGCTTACTGGGAACAACACTGGGAGGCAGGCGGGCAGGTGATGTGGGTTCTGGTTGTAGCCCCTGCATTAACTCACCCTATGTCCCTGGTCGAACTCATCAATCTCTCTGTACTTTAGTTGCCCCTGCCCCTATAAAATGAGAGATTGGGACTCATCTGGTTCATAAACTTGTAATCCCCTCTCTATCCTATCCATAGAGCTGACCTTCATAAATATTCGGCTTCTCTTGAGCCCTTCAAGGAGCCAAGCCCCATGTGGGACATTTCCCAGCTACCTCTTCACCAAAGCCTCTCCCTGGCCCTGTAGGGCAGGTATAACTGGCTCTCCAGCAACCAGAGAGGAAAGGCAGGCTCTGGGTAACAAAGGGCTGTCTAGAGGTGGTACAGTATATTGGGGTACAGTTCCCTGGGTTCCCATCTTGATTTTGCTCTCGCTGAAAGCTTAAGAAAAAAAACAAAACATGGTACAGATTTGTAAAAGTCCAAGTTCAAGTGGAAAATGTGGAAGAGGGGGAATCAGGAAGAGAGATGTGAATGAAAGGGGCCTGTCAAATACTTATCACAGGACCCTCTGCCAACAAAGCCTCAACAAGGACCCGGTGCAGGATCTCAGGACTGGGACTTGGCACATTCCCTGGGCCAACGGGAGAAAGCCTCCTGTGGGCTCACTGCAATGCTGTGAATACTCTCCCAGGCTGTAGAGAATCTATTCATTATAAGATAAGGAATTAAAAGCTCAGAGCAGAAGTTTGGTTCATCCAAGACCACGGTGGTCCGGACCCAGGGTTCGTGGCTGCTAAACTCCAAAGCTTGATACGTGGCCTATCTGTCCATCTCTCTGCAAGGCTGGAAGACTATGAGCCGTGCCACTGACCCAACCCACCTTGTACTTAAGTCCAGACTTGAAGTAGCCGGAGAAGGTGGACGACTCAAAGCCCTGAACCTCACGATGCTGTACAGCCCGGCCATTCAGGTAGTCATCCAGCTGCACAGTAAAGATGGCGGCAGCCCCGCTCTCGTCCTGGCTGCACTCGTTGCCTAGGGAACATAAGGGCAACATGAAATTGGCTTCTAGAAGGTAGTCTCGGCCCTTTAGAGAGGCAGCATGCAGAGCCAACAGCCCTACTCTGACTTGACCATAGAAACTGAGCTAGTCCCTCCCTGCTTTCCAAGAGCCTCAGTTACTCCATCTGTATAATAAGGAGACCTTAAAACAAACAGATCAGAGCCAGTGTTAGAGACTCTAGGCTCCTAGCTCTGAAGAGACAAGGAGGGAGTGATTAGAGCTGAGCCAAGGAAGCATGGGTGTGTGTGTGTGTGTGTGTGTGTGTGTGTGTGTGTGTGTAGAGGGTCTCCATGATGTCTTATTTTTTATCCTGAGGAAGCATAGTGGTCAGCATGTCCATTTATAGAAAAAAAAAAAAAAGAAACCACGGGTGAGTTGCTGAAGGGCAGATCAAGGGGCAGAGCTGGGATCTGAACTTGTGCAGGCTGGCTCTAGAGCATAGTGTCATGAAACCACTAACAGAGGCCTGGCACAGAGCACTCAGTTCAAAGATTCCCTGTATATCCATGCCGTTGGTTGGGGGTCGGGGTGGGGTGGGGCTGAGCAGGAGCATGTCACTCACCCAGCCAATAGTGGAGGTCATACTGCAGATTCCCATTCCTCAGCTGCACTGTCTTTAAGATGACGTAGGCGTCACCCGTGAAGAAGTCTCCATAGAGGTTGGGGGGCACAGGTACCAGGTCAAACTTCTCCACACGCCAGATCTGCAGGCCAGGCTCCTTCCCTGCCTTCAGGAACTCGGGGTGCTCCACCACCATAGTGCTGGGCTGCAGAGAGACAGGACTGAACTTGAGCAGAAGTGTGGGTCTCAGCAAGGAGAGACCCCAGGCATGAGGGAGGGCAGGTTCCAGCACCAAGAGTGACTCACTTGAGCCTTGGGCTCTCCCTGTGGTGGAGGAGAGTCAACCCCTTTCTGGGAGTTAGGAAAACATATACTCTAGTCTTCAGCTCTGGCCAGGCCAGGGCTGTCTCCTCTGCTCTCCTACTTGGTGGTGTGACAGAGGAGGCAGAGAGCTCCCTCTCTTTTGTGGGGACAGCTAAGCACAAAGAGGCAGGCTGTCTTTCAGGGAACCCCTAGTTGGGAAACAACATTGAGGGATGGCCCTGGACTCCAAAAGTATTCTCTGCATCTATGGATAGATGCTCCCAGATGGCAGTAGCAAATCTCCTGGTCCCCAGGGACTCTGCATGCTCTCTTCCAGCACGTTTATAGCTTAGAATGCATTATCCACCCCTATTCTGCAAATAGGGAAACTGAGGATCAAAAGGGAAAGGGCCTGATCCTAGGTCCTTGGAAGGGGGAAGGATCATTCAGCTCCATTCCATCACAGCCCAAGAAAGGATTGGCTTAGTAGGCCCAAGTGGTCTCCTGCGCTGCCTGCCTCCTCCCTCCTGCCCCGCCCCGAGCATCTTACCCATCATATTTTCTTGGAAAAGGGGGAAGGGATGGAGCCTGAAGTCTGCAGGGGGAACCTGTTAGGAGAAGGTTTGAGGGTGGGAAAGGCTGCCAGACATGCTCTGAGGGTGCCAATGGGACAGACGGTTAGGGGTTAGGTTTGAGCCTAAGGAGGGATATCAGCAGGTCACCTCAGACAGGAAGGTCTGGTTGGAACAAAAATCAGGCAGAAGTCAGAAGCGATCCAGGAGGGAAAAAAAGCTCAGGTAGCAAAGAGTAGAGAAACCGACAAGTGGGAGGGGTCGGGCAGGGGAGGAGTCAATGGTCAAGGCAGAGAGGAAAGAATAAAATAACAGTCCGGTCCATAGGCGTTCAAAGGGGAAACAGAACAGGAGGGGACGAACATGACAAACAGCAAACGCAGTGGAGTCTGACTGAGAAAGACCAGCAAGAAGGACAGTAATTAGACGTGATAAAGGAGATGGGATCCGAATCAGTAGTGGGGAAAGATCCGGCCAAGGTGAGGTTAGCCTGCAGGGAGGGAAACAGCTTTGCACCCCCCCCCCCCCCCCGAACCCCGAAGCAGCAAGACATACTTACAAAGCAACAAAACAGTTTTTCCATTCTACACCTGAATTACTCCCCTTTTCCTAGCGCTGTATCTGCAAGAACTTACAATAGACAATTAACTCGGGGAGCCCCGGGGACCCCGGGCACTCACCCGCGCCTCAGACACCCGACTTTGGGGCGCCCTCTCTTGGGCCCTGCCCCGCGATGCGGTGGCTGCATGGGACGGCGGCAACAGTGCGTACAACGCCAGGACGAGCAGCGCGCAGAGCAGCGAGGAGCGGTACGGAGCCATGGCGACGGTGAGGACCCAGGCTGCGGCCGCGGCTCCTTGGTCGCCCCAACCTTTAAGTAACCAGCCTTCCCATCCCGCCCTAGCTGGGGACCGCCCCGCAGGGAGGGACTTGCGGCCCGCGGGGGAGGTGGGTATTTGTCCAGGATCTCTGAGACATCTGGGTTCCTTTCCCACTGGGACCGACCCGATTGGGTGCGGTCGCCCCTTGGACCCTAGTCCAAGCAGGAGATCCGGCATGTGCCTGACATACAGCAGGGGCTAACCCGTGAAAGCTGTTTTTCTGTGACCCGTACAACCTCCTTCTTATCGGTCCAATTAGCAGGGCTACAAAAACTAAACAAAACAACAAAAAACACCTAGCATGAACTAACAAGTTTATGGCAGTTTCCAATTCAAGTACTCTTTTTGGGTTTTTTTTGTTTGTTTTGTTTTGTTTTGTTTGTTTTTTTTGTTTTGTTTTTTGAGCAAATCTTGGTTGCCTCTGTTCAAGCAACACTTGTATCTGTCCCCTTTAGTGGATGGCACCTCTATTTCCTTCTGCAACTTTTTTTCTTTTCTATTTCAGGCCCTCTCCCCTCTCCTGGTGAGCCAGGATTTGTCTTCCCTCACTCCTCAGCACTGCGAAGTGTGGACCTAGGTTAGATCCCTAAGTAGCACCTGCTTTTTCCTGTGCCTCAGTCTCCTAGAGGTTGCAGAGAGTTAGATCAGGCTTGCTCAGATAACCTGGTCTGCAAGTGACAATGCTCCGTTGTCCCAGCTCCCTTGGGAGCCTACATTGCAAGACTTCTATCTAACTTTGCCCTCTCCCGCCCCAGTTTCTTCCCACTTAAGGAGAAACAGTTCACAACTAAGGGAACAGAGAGGACAACTGAGACTGAGGATTATAGGGGACCTCATGTGGCCTGGGCCCTGAAGTTCACAGGGGAAGGAGACGGAGAACATTCCCGGGGGGGGGGGGGGGGGGGGGGGGAACAACATATGGGCAGAGGGCGGGCAAACACAAGCCATGCCCAGTAAATAGCTAGGATCTGATTTACAAGGGACAAGGGAAGTGAAGCTGGCAAGGAAAGTGGGTACCCCTAGAAACTGGATTTTATCAGGTGTATGTAGAAGCCTTGAGTTCTCTGGGCTCCACAGTGTAGGAAGCCCACACTCAAGCCTGTGGAACCTGCAGTGGGCTGCCCTGGGCATGACTGAGAGAGGTGATGAAAGCCCACACTGCTCCAATGAATATCCCTGGAAGCTTGAGCCATCTTCACCTCTCTAGATAAAAAGTAGATTGTGCATATTCAAAACACGTAATACAACATTCCCTACAGAACTGCTGGCCAAGGACAAGGATATTCATTGAAGCATTGTTCAAAGAAGAGAATTGGAAAGGACCCAAAATGTCCTGGAGACATAAGTGATGGGACTGTCACACAATGGACCACAATGCAACTGTGAAAAGAAAAAAAAAAAAGTCAGAGCCAGTTGTGCCTGGTGGCACATAGTAGGCACTCAGTAGGCACGGAGAGACCTCCAGGTGCCAGAAGCAAACTGCACAATGATGCCTCTTCCTTTCTATAAGGAAAGAATCTACAGTTGATGCACAAACCCTTGCAAAGTGTGTAAATGCCGCACTGTTAAAGCCGTCACTTCAATAAGGACAGAATCGCCACCCTGGACACTGCTGTGGCCGCCCGAGGCTAGAAAAAGTCCTCAGATCACTGTAATTGGCACAAGGAAGCTTTCAGGATGGTGGGAAAATTTTAATACCACGCCATGATGATGATCATACAACCAGTTCACACCACAGAAAAAACACAGAACTGTGTACTTCAGTGAGTGGACTGTGCATGCTACACACGTTACATCCTGAGACGCTTCCTGAAATAACAGCTTAAAGCACAAGATCTAAAACGTGATATATCCAGCTGGCCAATGATGGTGCACACCTTTAATCCCAGTATTTGGGAGGCAGACGCAGGCAGATATCTATGAATTCAGGGCCAGTCTGGTCTATAAAGAGAGTTCCAGGACAGCTAGGGAGGCCCAGAGAAACCCTACCCCACCCCCAGAAAAAGCCAAAGAAAAGAAATACATACAATAATAGAGTTTGTTTGTTTGTTTGTTTGTTTGTTTAGAACCGCAGTCTAGAGAGAATGCTTTAAGGGGCTGACTCAGGAAATGACAAGGAGCCTGAGCCAGCAGCTGGCCTGGCTCCAGAGCCCCCTCAGGAACAGGGAGCAGTATGGCCCCAGCTTACCCAGTTGGTGATTAACAGAAGGCCATTATGGCTTGGCCTCAACCCCTGGGGTCAGTGACCACCAGCCCAGGATCCCCCAGGTTAATGATCACATAGGTGGTGCAGCTTTGCTAGCTATGGAGTTCGGGCCATCGTGACCAAGGCCCTACCCTTGCCTTCTCTAAGCCCCTGAAACCTAGAAACTCTCACTCCAAGGCATCAGTGAAGGAGATATGGATGGGGCAGCGATACTCGGTTCCCTACCTGGAGGAGGCTGGTGAAGTCAAGAGAACAAGGGGGTTTAAGTGAGGGTGAGAGGGGGATGTCCCCCTGTTAGGGAAGGGTCTGCCACAGACTTCCTGGATGACTCTAGGCAACTCAGTCTCCCTTTCTGGATCTTGGTGTCCATGCAAAAGGCAAGGCCTACATATTCTTCACTCTAAGGCCCATTTCTGGCCCCAGATCATGGCTGCACCATCCTGCCCAGAACCTACTTGCTTCTGTGCTTCAAGGTCCCTATGTGCAAAATGGGGACACTCGACCAGCTCACCTTGACAGGTCCTTCTGAATCAGACCACCTATGACCCCTGATGTAAGAAGGCGGTTCTGAAATCAGAAACAGCATGTCACCTCACCTCTAGATCCAGTGAGCAACCAAGCCCCATAAGACCCCCAAAGCTTGGAACCTCTCACTATGGAGCACCAGGAGTAGAGACTATGATGGGGAAACCCTGTCTTTACTCTGTTCCCTGCTTGGAAAAAGATGTATGAATTCAGGGGAGCAAGTAGATACAAGTGCATAAGAAGAAAGGAAAGCAGACTAATGGTAGAGAAACTGAGACTCGGGCACTGCTGATATTCAGAACCTTGTCTGGGGTTCCTGGACACAATTCTGTCTGGGAGACAAAGCAAGAGCCCTGGCCCCGCCTCACCTGGGGAGGGAGCAGCAACCCAGCACAGGAAAGGCTGCTGTTGCTAAACCAGTTCAAGCACCTGCCAAGCATCTCTAGAGCAGCAGGCCCTACAACATCTCCCAGACTGGGATGACATCTAAGGAGATCCTCAGGCCATGGCCACTGGGTGGAGAAAGACCATGGTACCTCCATTCCAAGACACTCAGACCTGGGACGGGTGTTCTGACTTGAATGTAGCACTGTTTGTCATCACTTCAATTAATGTACATCCAGGTCCCTTCTCTTGGCTGTGCCTTAGAGACCCCCTTGATTTCTCATCTTGGCTGTGTGGGAGTTCTGCCCAGTGCCCCCTTTACACCAGGCAGCTCTCAGTATCTGCCACAGCATGGATCGAGGGGCCCTTCCCTCCCCTGTGGTTGGATCTAGGGCCTCACAAGCATCTCTTGACCCCTTCCTTCTTCTATGATTAACTTCGAGTCCATCTGTGGATCTCTGTGGGCCTCCTAGGGTGAAACCAGATGAGATGTCTCACCCTCACCCTCCACCCTCCACCCTCCACCTCAGTGTACAAAAGGCCCTGGCAGGCTGGGAAGACACCACCCTGTTCTGTTCCCTCACTCGAGACATTGCAGCTCTTCATCTCCCCAGGCAGCCAGCCATTCGCTAGAAGTTCTCTCTGCCCTCTCTCCCTCTCTCCCTCTCTCCTCGATCTCTCTCTCTCTCTGTCTCTGTCTCTCTCTCTCTCTCTCTCTCTCTCTCTCTCTCTCCTGGTACTTGTGTACTTTTAGCCCACTGCTGTTCTCTGGTTCCCCTGGGAGCACCCACCCTTCTGGCCTAGGATTTTGCCAATAGGGACAATGGTCAGTAAACAGAGAAGAGTTATGAAACCCAGTGAAAGCAAACAGGGCCAGCACAAGTTCTGGCAAGCCCCATGGCCTTGAAAACACACAGGCCTCAGTACCTATAACTAAGGCCTCAGTTTCCTCATTTTTAAAATGAAGAGGATGGTGTCAGGCTCGTGGAACAACAAAGAAACCCAAGGCCTGCCATGCATTATCTCCCAAAGGATGCCTACGATGGCCTGCTGTCTTCTCCCAGAGGACTGAACTGAGCACATCCATACCTACTGGATGACAATCTAGAGGTAAGACCACAGGTTGCAAATGGGACTTGGGCTCAGGTCGGACTGTGCACTGTGGAGTGGGTCATTTCCCATTCTGAGCCCCAGTCACTTATAGGAGCAAGCCACAAGACTGCCAGTAGAGAGGTCACTGGCCTCTCATCTCTTTGTAGATAACACCAAGCAGAAGATGATGTCTCCAGGACATCAAGCAATGTCCATACACTAGACTTAAACCTCAGGTCTGTGGGCAACAACACCAGATCCAAGGCCTGGGGCTCATGGAACAGAGTTCCCTGATAGGGCCAGCTGGGCCTCTGCCCTGGCGATGTCTATCCTGGGTGTGGACAGCTATTGGGAATAAGGCCAGTGGGGCTTGGTTGAATCTATCCCAGGGACTGAAGCCACTGACCCTCTCCCAGAGCCAGCTCTACCTCGTGTTGTGAGCCAAGTCAGGACATTAAAAGGAGGCTTGGCCCTACTGCTTCTGGCCCTATTCCCTGGAAACAAGATTTGTCATGTCTCAGAGCCCAGGGCCTTTTCCACTAGGACTCACTGTAGCAATCAGTTTCCCTATGCTAAGACAAACACTCTAGCCGGAAACTTAGGACTGCAAAGGACTGAGTCCTAGCCCCTTATTACACCCCTAGAGCTCTGTAGCAACCCCTGGAGGAGTCCAGGCACAAATGTATGTCGACAGCTGGACAAAGGGGCCCAAGCACTGGCATGGTGACTTTGGTCAGGATCAGCAGGAGGCCTGGGTAGGGTGCAGATCTGTGCTGCAGGCAGAAGGCAGAATCTGTGATGTCCCAGCCAGAGCAGAAAGGAACAAAGAGATGTTGCTGGAGGCAGCTGCTCCAAGGAGGGATTTGGGCACTTGATTGGGAAGCATTACCACTAACAGGAGCTATGGGTTAAACTGCCACTTAACTAGCTGAGTGGCTCTGAGCAAGTCACCCCAGCTCTCAGAGCCTCCGTTTCCTTATCTGTAGGTAGGGATTATAATATCTTCTTCCTGTGAAGATTGTAGGAATTTAATAAGGGGAACAGGCATGATTGCTCAGCTGGTAAGAGAACATGCCACTCTTGCAGAGAGCCTCAGTTTGGTTTTCCAACACCCATATCAGGTGGCTCACAACCACCTGTAACTCCTGCCCTAAAGGATCTGACACCCCATTCTGGCCTCTAGAGTTACCTGCACTTACATACCACACACACACACACACACACACACACACACACACACTCACACACACACACTCACACACACACGGGGGGGTACACAGAGACACACACACAGAGAAACAGACAGACAGACGTATGTACACACACACACACACACATACACAGATACAGGCACACACAGAGACATATACACACAGACATTCATATACATAGAGGGGGCATACAAACAACTTTAAAATTAAAAGAGTAAATCTTAAAAGATTTTAGCCAGGTGAGACATGTTAGGCTTAGCATAGCTTGATACAGATGAAGCACCTGTAAAAAGGGAACTGCTATTTTTGCTGGGTCAGTTGCTTGGGTGAGTGTCTATCTCTCTGGTTTCAATGTTCTTGTGTGTAAATCAGAGGTAAAAAGCCCTTCCCTGCCAAGTATTCTGGTGTGTACCTGTAATGCCAGCACTTGGGAGACAGAAGCAAGTTTGAGGCCAGCCTGGTTTACATAATAAGTTTCAGCTCACTCAGGGTCAGCTAGCAAGACCAGATCTCAAAACAAACAACAATGTGCGTCCACGGCTCTGTGTGTGTGTGTGTGTGTGTGTGTGTGTGTGTGTGTGTGTGTTTAATGCTAGTGTAAAATGCAAATGAGACCACTAAAACAAAAGATCCAAGGACTGGGTTTTTCATAAAATGAATTTTCCAAAACACTAGGTTATAAAAGCAAGCTTCTGAGAGACATCTGCACACCCACATCCATAGATGTCCTGCCCATAACAGCTAAAACATGGAAGCAAACCAGCTGTTCATTAACGAATAAGAACACCATCAACAAAAATATTCCAACAGAGGAATAGTAACCTTTGAAAAGCTTACATGCTGCTATAGGGACGGTCCTGGAGAACACTACACTAGTACAAAATAGCAAACACTGTGAGTCCACTTCCATGACGTTCTGAGAAGAACCAGATTTATGGGGACATACAGTGAAGTGACCATTGTAAAGGAAGGGAAAGGTGTGGCTATTGTCCAGAGCGGGCAGAGCTTCAGTTTGATGAACCAGCCTGCCTCCATCTTTGGCTCGAAAGCCATCTTATAGTAAAGACAAACTAAGTTTATTCCTGTTTATGATTATACCTGTTTCTCAAGGATTAGGCTATAACAGTAACTACAAATGGTTCTGTACTGCCTGTCTCAGAAAATGGCAACAAATTATGTCTTTGTTTCAAAAAAGTTATTAAAATCTTGCAACCCTGACTTTGTTTGAAAAGGCGTTATGACTACTGTGTTATAACTATATCATTACCCCCACCTTGCAATCTCGACTTTGTTTCAGGAGGTTGTCAGGACTCACTTGCTATGCTTGTGTTCTGCTCCTGTAACTCCACATATTTTGCCCCCAAGTCCCTCATTTGGAAACCCTCTACCCCTGACTATAATAGCTCTGCTTTCCTCACAGCCAATGCTGATCTCTTGGACCCCATTTTAGAGAGAGCAGCTCATTACACGAATTAAGAAGCTTGCTTTAATTAATTTGGCCATGATGATCTGAGCCAGTGGTCTCTCTCCTTACATCTTTGGGAGTAACAAGGTCTACAAGGTGGAGAGTTCTAGGGATGTGCGGGTGATGGTGGGTGTAAGACAGACAATGTATTCAACACCATGGAACCATGTGTTTTTAATGTTTACAGTGCTGGGTCCTGTTACATCTACTTTGCCCATGATAGAAACATCTGCTCCTTTTGAGGATCCAGGCAAGAGGGGTTACATGACATGAGTGACTAGCCCTTCTCCAGCACTGTTCGGAACTGTCTGGGACTCCAAGACAAAGAAAGAGAAAAAGGTGAGCACTGCATGTGACCAAGTTGATTTGGATCCAACGGTTCTGGTGGACACGCCCCAGAACATGACATAACAGTGGTATCAGCAGAGGGTGCCACATCCTCCTGCTAATGGCTCCATATGAAGCTCTTCTACATTCCCACACCTCCACAGCTAACTACCACCACAGTTTCCCATGTGGTTCTGGCCACAGCTTGAACCGATAGCCTGAATGCCGCTCTGCAGCCTGCAGACAGAGTTCCCAGAGAGGACCAAGGGGTAGGCTTGCTGAAGAGGGAGGAGATGACAGGATCCAGGATCCCATGCCATCTCTCCATGAGCTCAAATGCCTCAGAGACTGACTCAGCCGAGGAAATACCAGGCCATGTTCTGGGAAGAAACTGCAGGAGCCCAGAGGACTAGGCACGTGGTTCCTTCCTACAATGATCTTATTTTCTTTTATGTGAAATGGGGCAACAATGCCTACCTTGCTGAATGTCTGGTAGGACTAAAAAAGCCCCTGGCTCTGAATGTGCTACTTACCTGGTGCTTAGTAATTGTGATGTCCAAAGAAGGCCCCCCAGCATCTGTCCAGCCCCTAAGTGCCTGCAGCTCACTTGCCCCATACTCACCCTTGACCCACCCTTGACCTCCACTTAGTTTTTCACATTCAAACCAGAGGACAGCTGGAGGATTCCAATCAAGGCCAGAGATAGTGTGGTGGCTAGTCCAGGGATAGATGAGGGTCTCGGGAAGGGCCTTTGCCTACCCCTAAAAGCTAGCCTTGCTATCTAATTCCAATAATTCTGTTCCTCTATGAATCTGGCCTTCTCTGTCCTCTCTAAAGAACACAGACCCTAACACTCAGCTGAGTGTGAGCCAGAAAGCCAACCACTCTAAACTTGGACACAGAATGGCCAGACAACATCACAGATTTGCTACACATACTATTAATTTAAAATATAATAGCAGAAAATCTCCATGAAGAGATGAAGGTCAGAGGCTAGCAAGAAGCAGAGTAAAAGGACTCACAAGTTCTCATGTTCATGTCCTATCACTGTCCCAGACCCTTCCATGGCCCCAGTACAGACAGACAAGACTCCCAAGGCCAGCCTCTGGTGCCCAGGAGCCTTAAACATTTGTGCTCCCTGACCACCAGAACACCCTCTGCCATCTGACCGAGTTCTATATGACCTCAGCTCCCTCCCCAACACCTCCCGGAACCCAGGAACCTAGCTTTCATTCTGGGTATGTGTGACCTTGGAACTGCCACTCTGGTTCAGAAGAGACAGAATAAATTGGTAAGTTCCGGGTACCAAGAGGGTTCAAGATGCTCCCCCTGTAACCTACAGCCTCCTTTTCTGCACCTCCCACAACAGCTGTTAGCAATTTGCACGTGGGCCCCAACAGCAGTGTAGCTGTCTCTCCTCAAAGTCCTGGGAGGCAGTCTCTGTCAAGCCAGCAAAGCAGCCACGGAGCCAATTTCTGATTGGAGGATCTGGGGAGAGGAAAATTACCAGTGCAGGCCCTCACCAGTGCTGGTGGGACTGGCTTGGAAAGAGGGGAGCTGGGGGCCTGGCAGCAGTTCCTGAACAATGAACTTGGTCCCATGCCTTGACCCCTGTCTGAGCTAAAGGGATAGTGGGTGTACTCGGGGCCCCAGTATTCCTCTGGAACATGCCTACTCTCTGGCATGCAGAAACAGGAGGAGGAGGAACAGGCAGGCCTTTGTACTGCCTGCTTGCTGAGCTCTAGATCCTACCAAGATAGCAATGCCTACTGGGGCCTAGGAACACATAACAGCTAGAGCTCAAGTACCAAGCTCTTGAGACCATGCCTCTACATCTTATATGCTGGACCACACCCAGTGTCATACGCATACCATGTGACTACATTACATGCCAGGCTTTGTGTCCCTTAGGCTTTGAGGTAAGGTCTACTTTGCATGTGAATTCACTCTTGTCTTCAGTCTTGACTACTGAGCTGCACACACTGCTATGTGCTGTTGCCTATGTCCACTGTACTATGGCTCAGCCCTGGGCAAGACACACCACATCCTTGTTTTAGACCAATAAATGGTGTTCCTCGACCCAGGGACATTCACAGCCTAGGGGGCAGGGACGATGCAAGTTACAGTTAAGGCCACACCCACCATCCTCTGCCATCACATGACCTTGCCAAAGCAACTTCTTCAGATCTAAAATGGATCGACAGTATCATTTCTCTGGCAGAATGGTGTAGATTAAAGTAGCTAATGCATCGGTCTGCATCCCAGCACTTGGCCTACTAGGTAAGCACCTTGAAATACTGCCTGAGTCTGTGTGCTGTGCACTAGGATCCCATGTGCCCATTGCCTACTGCGAATGTGGCCCTGTGCATGCTGGGGAAACCCTAACAACCTGCAAGAGGGCGTGGCTATTCTACTGAGAAGAAATACTCCCTTCAGAGAAGGGTGGCAATTTGCACAGGGCCAGAAAGGAGAGGGGGCAGGGAGCTATACACATGCTAACTAACTATGGGCGGAGCACTGGAGGAGAGACTGTAGGGAGCACTGGGGCAGAGACTGTAGGGAGCACTGGGGGAGAGACTGTAAGGAGCACTGGGGGAGAGACTGTAAGGAGCACTGGGGGAGAGACTGTAGGGAGCACTGGGGGAGAGACTGTAGGGAGCACTGGAGGAGAGACTATAAGGAGCACTGGGGGAGACATTGTAGGGAGCACTGGAGGAGAGACTGTAAGGAGCACTGGGGGAAAGACTGTAGGGAGCACTGGAGGAGAGACTGTAGGGAGCACTGGAGGAGAGACTGTAGGGAGCACTGGAGGAGAGACTGTAGGGAGCACTGGGGGAGAGACTGTAGGGAGCACTGGAGGAGAGACTGTAGGGAGCACTGGGGGAGAGACTGTAAGGAGCACTGGGGGAGAGACTGTAAGGAGCACTGGGGGAGAGACTGTAGGGAGCACTGGGGGAGAGACTGTAGGGAGCACTGGAGGAGAGACTGTAGGAGCACTGGAGGAGAGATTGTAGGGAGCACTGAGGAAGACATTGTAGGGAGCACTGGAGGAGAGACTGTAGGGAGCACTGGAGGAGAGATTGTAGGGAGCACTGAGGAAGACATTGTAGGGAGCACTGGAGGAGGACTGCAAGCATGGAGCACAAAGAGATTTTGGGGGGCAGGTAATGAAAATGTTCTTTCCACTTGTCATGACTTTTAACCCCAGCACTCAGGAGGCAGAGGCAGGAGAATCTCTGTGAGTTCCACGACAGCCGGGTCTACAAACCCCAAAATTTGCTTAAGAAAAAAAAAAAACCCACTGAGTTTGTAGAAATGGGGGAATTATATATGGAAACGATATGTGCATTTTCTCTAATCAGTTATGTAAAATATGTTTCAGGAATGTTGTTTTGGAAACAAAAAGCCCTAGTATTTGGCTGGAGAAATCAGCTTTCCATTGTCAGCAACTTGAGGCCCAGCGGATAGCCTGGAGAGGCTGATAGCAGAAAGTGGCTGTAACGTGTCTGCACACAAGGTGGGTAGGCACAACCCTTTCAGGGAGGCGGGGGTGGAAATCGTTCACATTCCCAAACCCAGCCCTAGCCTTGGACTGTGTAGATCTGGGTGGGCCCAGGAGCCCAGTTCTAAGAATCAGCCCCCAATGGGAAGGAACTACTTGGTAAAACCACAGTTGGGGAAACTGAAGCTAAGCAGGAGAGGGGACCTGTTGGGTCTCCTTAACCAAACAGCGGAACAGCTGGGACTAACCGGTCCTCTTCCTGTTTTCTTCTCTCCTTTCCCTCTGCCTCCTTTCCAGGGCGGGCCTGCTCCTGCCATCAGCTGTGACTCAGAGCTCTGAGTCATCCTGTGGCACTACAGAAGGAACTTCTTAAGAAAAACAATCACTTACACAAAACTCCCCAGCTCTTGGGAACAGGATAGGCCCAGAGGGCTGGGAGGAGGAGAGAGACGAGTTGGGCAGTGTGGGAAGCCAGGGCTGCCCAGACCTGACTGCTCTAAGCCACTGACTTGAGCAGTATGCTACATAAGGAGCCCCAGCTCCTCACCTGCAAGTAAGACCTCCTACTGTACACAGACGCTCAGCATGCAGCAGGCATCAGGCATCGTGACAAGAACTGTGTGTGTGTGTGTGTGTGTGTGTGTGTGTGTGTGTGCATGTACGTGTGTGTGCATTCATGCATGTAGAGGCTAGAGATATTAATTCAAGGGGAGGGGGCATGTTTTCTCCTTGAACCTGGAGCTCACATATTGGCTCTGACAGTCTAAGCCAGCAAGCCCTAAGGGATCTTCTTTTCTCCCCCTCCTCTCCTCTCACCTACTCCCTCCCCTCCCGTCCCCTCTCCTCCTATACTCTCTCATTCCCTGCCCTCCCCTCCCCTCTGGTTATATAGGTACCAGGGATCCAGCAGGTGTGTGAGGCCAGCACTTTACCTTCTAAGCCATCTCCGCAGCTCCGTGGTATGAATGTCATAAGTATCACTTTTCTGAATCTTAACTAAAATGTATGGGTGTCAGCATCCCACTTAGTGGGAAGGAAACTGGGGCTTAGAAAGCTTCAGCTGAAGACCTTGCAGCTGGGAGACACGGAACAGAACTTAAACCTGGGGCTACTTGAGTTTTGAAGCCTGCTTCTCTCTCTCCCTCTCCCTCTTCCTCTCCCTTCCCCCTCCCTCTCCTTTCTGTCTGTCTCTCTCTGTCTCTCTTTCTCTCTCCCATCTCCCTGTCTCTGTCTCTGTCTCTGTCTCTCTCTCTCTCTCTCTCTCTCTCTGTGTGTGTGTGTGTGTGTGTGTGTGTGTGTGTGTGTGTGTATGTGTCTGTCCGTCTGTCTGTCTGTCTGTCTGTTTGTCTGTCTCCTTTACAAAGCACCTACATGGACAGGAGAGATGAGTCAGTGGTTTAGAGCACTGAGTGCTCTTGCAGAGGACCTGAGTTAGTTCCCAGCACTAAACGGCAGCTCACACCCATCATCTGTATGTAGCTCCAGTTACAGGGTATGCAATGTCCTCTTGAGGTCTCCTCAGCACCAGACACACACAGCGATGAAGAGATGCGGGCAAAGCACATAAAATAAAAATACATGTTCTTTCTTTCTTTCTTTCTTTCTTTCTTTCTTTCTTTCTTTTTAAGATTTATTTACTTGCTGGGCAGTGGTGGCGCACGCCTTTAATCCCAGCAGAGGCAGAGACAGGCGGATTTCTGAGTTCGAGGCCAGCCTGGTCTACAGGGTGAGTTCCAGGACAGCCAGAGCTATATAGAGAAACCTTGTCTCGAAAAAAAAAAACAAAAACAAAAACAAAAAAAAAAAAAACAAAGAAAAAAAGATTTATTTACTTGTATGTGTGCGGGTGTTCTGCCTGCATCTATTGCTGCACCAAGTGCATGCATTGCTCTTGGAGGCCAGAAGAGGGCATCAGAACAGGCAGAGAGCCTATCTGCTAGCTAAACTGCCTACCCAGCCTGAGCATGCTTCACAGAGTTCCCCTCAACCCCCTGCTATTTGCCATTCCCGTTAGGGCTTTTTCCTCAGCCATGGCTGGGGCGGGGCAGAAGGGATAAGGCCCTTGACATAGGGCAGGCTAATCACACAGGCCTATAAATAGGACCCTGTGGCTTGGGCTTAAATAGCTATGCCAGCCTCAACTCCACAGGCAGCAGAGTACAAACAGCCTCGGGAATGTTTCCTCTCCCCCCACATGCTTAACTAAAACTTTCTCAGGAAGCCATTATTCACACTCTTTGGAGGCAGCAGATTTAAGCAAAGCGCCATACCTGCCTAGAGAGGGTTCTGGACCAGGGCCTAGGCTCCTTTTTTTTCGGCTTCTTATTTCCATTGCTTCTGCCTGGGACTTGGTTTCCCAAACTGTGAACTAGGGAGGTCTGTTGTGTGCCCTTGGGCCCTTCAAGGATGCTCTTGGTGTGCCTGTGACACCTTCTGCCTTTTACATCTACTTCCTTGTGCCCTGCCCCATCAACTTGGAAATTGTATTTTATCATCATCACCATCACCATCACCATCATTGTCCTGGAAACCAATCCCAGGACCCATCCCACACTAGGCAGGCATTTTTATTATCTGAGCTATATCCAAGCCTCTGTTGTTGTGTTGTTTAGGAGCCTGGGATGAAGAGCCGAACAAGTCCTAACCAGTTCCCCAATATCTGGCCTTGGTCCAGACACCAGTGCTAAAGGCATTTCCAACCCCCC
>JADRCD010174526.1:0-14467 GCA_019843815.1 Montemys delectorum | reverse complement strand
GTTTCCTATTATGTGATTATTCCACTTAAATTCCTTTATACTGAAGTTAAAGGTCTTTAGAAAAGCCTGAAAATGCACTTACCACTGTACATTTAAATGTGAAAGAGAGCTGAAAAATGAGTTTTGTAAATAAGTATGCAAACAACAAATTAAAAAAATACCCCAATTTTTTTGATAAATATTGCATATAAAATAAAATACCATCCTTATTGGCCAGACAAATTTATATATATATATGAATTTATAATTATATTATATAATGATACTTGTGAGAAAGACACTTTAAATAAAATGTGAATAAAACAGTTTTTAAATCTATATAAAATTTTACAACTAATTAATAATAATGCTAAATCCAGGTCATTATTTAAATATTGTTTATCTGTTTAAAATGTATGAGGAATCACATACACATATAAACTTCAACACTTTAATAACACACATTAAAATCAGGGTCCCAGATATTTAAAGCAAGGAAATTTAAAATTTGACATTTTCTAGTACTTAGTAGATAACTTCTGAGTTTGACCTGAAAGAGAGAAATTTGGGAAAACATAATTCATCCCATGGAACTGTCAGACCTTGACTTTACTATGTTTTCACCTTCAGTTCATTTTCTTAATAGCATTTTAAAGCAATCAGTTATCTAGAAATGTGTAGCAGTATTAAATACTATGCAGAGAGTGAGTGATGTCTCTGCCTCTCCATAATTACATATCAGATGTCTCAATTCCAGAAACAAGATATCGGCTTCAGATAATCCAAGTGAAATGTTGACTAGACGGATGTGTTTTGTTGCTGGGATGTATATTTCCTGCACTTTTTCTTTATAGGATTAATTCTACTTTTAAAAAGTTCTCAAGAAGAATGAGACTAGAAATTAGCAAATACAGAACATCAAACTTATAACTCTTAGGCAATTACTATGGTAGATGACTATAATTTTGACATTTTTTGTTATTACATATGTTTATCAAAGATTCATCATATAGTGATTTTCAAGTCTGGCTAGGTAAGCACTTATTAGGAACTTGTGAATTAAATTAAAATTTAACCAATTTGGTCAAAAAGTATATTTTGGGTTACACAATAATTGATAGACTTAAAATACTTAATCCCTAGCCTCCTAGAGTAATTTCCCTGAAAACTTGTCTTGACCCATATTTTCAATTATGCCAGCCCAAAATATGTAATAATACCTTTTATATTTATCCCATGACTTTTTGAATATTTGGGTAGGGAACATGAAGCTGAATCTTCAATGAATACACATACATTGCTACTACAACACTCATGCTAGGCTGCCTAGACATTAAGCTTTCACTTCAGAATATAGTCTATTTTCTTACGATTATAAGTAATGAGAATTGTGGTTCCAGTCATTTCTTTCCTCAGTGCTTGGGCTCCTGTTAAAAATGCTCAGTCATTGGATTATTTTTCTCCCCAGAAAATAGACAAAATATTCTCTTTCCTATCTTGGATTTGGAGGTGGGAAACTTGATTAATCATAGAAGGTGTTTACAAGCCTTTCTGAGCTTGTTTCTCTGACTGTTTAAACTTAAATCCCCAAACAGGTCAGATTCCAAGACTCAAAGCCGGAGATGTCTGATAGGAGAGATTCAGCTAAAACTTACTCTCATTCCTTGTATTCTATAAGCCTTTGATTCTATATGAAAGATCTAGAATGCCCATGGCCTTGGAATCTTTAGTGAATGGCTTCTAGGATAACAAGTGTACTTATTTTTATATACTTTTTTTTTTTAAGAAAACTGTTTCTAAAACCAAATTTTAAGTTACACTTACATTTAATTCTGTATATAGAATGTAAAGTAATAAATTGTCTTTCACTACGCAAAGGAAATGTAATTTTCATTAATAAGAACAACTCAAAAGTTCTCAGTCTGTGGCTTCTACTCCAAGTCATGAACTGGGCAAAGTTCAAATGAAGAAAATGGCAGGGGTTCTTGCTTTAATTTTTTTTCAATAAAAGGACCATTTAAAATACTTTAGAATTTTGCTTTTGTTTGAATTGATACCCATTTTCTGCTAATGAAATGATCATAATAAGCTTTAAACTCTGTCTTCAATAGCAAGTGGAAATTTCAAGAACACTATTACATTTTTTGGCCAACAATCAAACAATTCTCCAACAGATTTGGTTCTCCCATCTCATTAGTTCTGTTATTTATCTGTTCTTTCTGAACCAAACAAAGAACCAAGGAATAACAGTCTTCCCCTCACATCACCTTCTCATACAAACAACATCCACTGCACAAATTTAATGTATTACTTCATAGATAATTAAAAATTAATAAAAATAATAAAAATATTCTTAAAATTGCATAAAGAAGTGGTTTATTAATATATCTTAATATCTAAATGTATGCATGCACATAAATATTTACATGTATGTATACATATGCATACAGGTAGGCATACATGCATGTGCTTCACACTGTCACTGGCTTTACAGTTAGGGTCAATCTTCTGTAACTTTATAAGTTGGACTTTTCCAGAAACACAAAATAAGTTTTAACTAAAAATAAACAATGTAATAATTTTAAACATTTGTTTGCAATCAGCTATATATTTATTATGCATTTTATATTATTTTATATTTAGTGAATCTACTTGTGTCATTCCAAACTTCTACAAAATCATTAGATATGAACTCTATGTTATTTAAAAATATTTAATTCTCATAAGTAGACTGTACATACACCTGTGCTCTTGTAATCTTTCTCTCAATTCTTTATTAGACACACATATTATCTCACATTGTGTTCCATGTTTGAGATGCATATAGCTCATTTACCATATCAGATCTTGAAAAATGCCTTCTGCTTTAAAATAATGGCCAGAAAGTTCCAAGTTGTTTTTGTTTTTTTGTTTGTTTGTTTTTGTTTGGTTTGGTTTTCTCTTTTTTTTTTCTTTTTTTTTCTTTTTTTTAGTTTGGTTTTTCGAGACAGGGTTTCTCTGTGTAGCCTTGGCTGTTCTGGAACTCACTCTGTAGACCAGGCTGGCCTCGAATTCAAAAATCCACCTGCCTCTGCCTCCCAAGTGCTGGGATTAAAGGCATGCACAACCACTGCTCAGCTAGTTCCAAGTTTCTTTTGCAATATTTTCCAAGTTACTATTAACAATGGGGAAGAAAGAAAGGCTTTCAAATTGAATTCAGAAGCATTAAAATTATTCTAAAACTCTACCCATATTTGAATATTAAATCTCTTCTGAGTATAATGCAGATCCTTATACTATGGTAGCCTTTATATTACTTTATGGATTTTATAAACATTCTCTAGTCTATTCATTGTAATTTTGAAATGGCAATATGAGGTTATGTGAAAGTTAATTTACCTTACTTTTTCTGTCAAATATTTCTATTGTATCTTGGCATTCTTTGTATGCAACTTGGAACCCAAAAGAGCAGTAGTCTTTTATAAAAGTCAGTCTTCCTGCATAATGTCTCACAGCTAGATTTATCCCTGAGGAAAGATATAAATTCATTGTAAATGATACTTTAATGGGCCTAGCTTTTTATTGTCATGCAAAGAGATCCAAATGGATGTGGAGGCCAGCAGCAATTCTTATGGGAAACCGATCAACATGAAGCAAGTGATCTTGTCAGAAATAAGTAAATAAACACTTCTAGATTTTGCCATTTTAACAATTTTATCCCATCCAAAAATATTTAATATGATTTACATGTAGTTGATAATCTTTCTTAAAAAGTCTTTGTTTGCATTTATTGTTATAGATCTGACAGGCATTTTATCTATGATATGTTCGAGAAAACATTAGCATTTAGAAAGTGGCAAGTTGCTCAGAAGTGAATATGCATTCATTTACTTTAGACAAATGACATCACCCTAGGTTAGGTTAATTTGTCACGTGTTTTTTCTAAAACACTGATTGCTATCCTTTTTTATAGAAAGTCTTCTTTGAATTGCATAATAGATTATAATAAAAATACTAAAAGCTTTAAGAAAATTGATAGAGCTTTGAGGCTGGGGAAAAATAAAAATAAAGAAGCAGTGTGGTGAGAAATGGAGAGAGTGCATGTCCCTTGCAGATCAGTGAACAAAGGCCAGTAGTCTTTTGACATGATCATATTGTCTTCATCATCATCATCATCATCATCATTGTCATCATCATCATTATGCACTTTACTTAACTATCAAATTAAAACAAAATATAAGTTAGGATTAGTGAATTTACTGACAGCTGTTTGAAAGAGACTTACAAATGACTAATCTACAAATATGATAATTCACTTACTCTAATACTGAACTTCTAAAGGGATAGTGTGGTACATTGCTATCACAAGCCATAGTTCAGAGATAGTCTGTAAAATATTGCTTGGTTCCAATAGCCTTCTGAAAAGGCAACACGGGCTCAACTACTCATGGATTCATGAAAAACCTGGTAGAAATTAACATTCTCATCAAAAGAGAGAAGAATTTCCACAAGAAGAAACATAAATTTAATGAGATTCTAAGTAGTTTCAATGGGAAATAACTGTTGCTTCATATAGGTGTTAATCTTTCCAATGGAAGTTTCATTACAAAAATTTGCTGTGCTGTTCTTTTACTTTATTCCTGTTTTATTAGGAAGTATATCATCTTTACAGAAAGGCACATAAAACAGATATATGTAATTTAATGAATAACTGTATGGAGAATGTATGCTATCATACTATCATACAGGACAAGAACTGTGACACCATGCATATCTCAGACACTTCCTGTCCATGATAACTTCCTCCCTTTGTAATTAACCAATTTTGTGAAAGTTGAGATATTCATGTTTTCTTTCTAGCTATATTTGTCATTGTGTGTAAAATAATTTATAATTAACATAATTTAGATGATTTAAATACTTGATCTTTGTGTTGTTCTCATGTGTATTGTATACAACTAAAATTACTCTGTCTTCATTATTATAGAGAATACTTTGGCATATCTATATTGATTACTGTCTAGCAAACATATTCTTTAGAAATCAAACAAAAAGTCAGGCATTAGTGAATGAAGGAAAAGTAAGAGAATTTGACAGTGAATATAAATTGAAGACTAGTGAACATAACTTTTCAACAATGTAAGGAAAATGAAAAAGGGAGACACAATTGAACATCAGATATGGAGAATGATAATAGTAATATTTTTCTCTTCAACGAAACCTATAATTATTTCATTCTGAAATTCACAAACGTACCTATTTTATTTTCCTACACGATGGAAAAATGCTAGAATACTTTAGTTCTTTCTTGCTCAATTCACACAAAATGGTGATTCATTGTCTAAATCTATAGCACTGTAGAGAAGTGTTTCTATAGTATACATAAGACATTGAGTCCAATCATGAGTACAACATAAGATAAAAGAATGACAGTTTCAGGTCACATTAACTATTATGCTTTTTAATTATGTAAGAGACAATATCATTTGTCTCAGTTTAAGTTTGTTCTATAAAGTTACTCTTATATTTATTTATTTTTTGCACGTATAGTCTTTTCTTAACTTACATACCCTCATTTCACTACACATACTTGAGACTGCTTGGACTCAGTTTTCTGATAATGTAATTATTTAGTATCTTTCTTATGTGTGAGGAAGTGTCTTTTTTATCTTACTCTTATTCCTAAGAGATATTTTTCTTGACATAGGTAGGAAATTGCATTATTATCTCCAGTCATATAAAATTAATTTCCAACACTTAATATTTCACTGCAGATTCAGTAGCTTCTATCAGTCAGAGTGTTAAGGATACAACTTTAAAAATATCAAAGGGTAATATTTAAAGCTCACTCTTGAACAGAACTTCTCATCACTTTTACCTGGGAGTTCAAGTTGATAGAGAGGTTCTCTTAACACGTAATTGATAAATTGACAACAGTGGAAAGAACAAATAAGTTGCTTAACTGCTATGAAAGTGCTGACCCAACATATTGTATGTGAGTTCTCCTCAATGTTCCTTGGCCAAAGACAAGTCATTTAAAAAGACAATAAGAATCAATTCAATCATATAGTCAGAATGCCAACATGGAAAACAAGTATCATAGGAAATAAAAACTGAGAAATTATCATAATTATTTGCCTGAGGAAACTTAAAGGAAAAAAGAAACAGAAATTTTCAGAACAAAGCAGGGGCTGGGGGCATGTGTAATTAAACTGTTAAAACCATGAGAAATGAACTGAAAACTCTAGGAAATGAAATGATTTCTCATATCCATGGTCTGGAGGAATTAATATTATAGAATCCCCATGCTGTTATAACAATATCCAGAACCAGTGCAATCTTTATCAATATGTCAGTGTTATTATTTTAAAACAGTAACCAATAGATAACTGGTTTGACGTAAGGACCACTCCACAAGATGGATCCTATATCTGACACTGTTTGGATGACCAAGAATCTGAGACTAAATAGCCCAGGTATCTATGGTAAATCAATGAATCACTGTTCTTGTAAAGACAAACATATGTGGTGATAAAATGACTCATACTCATAGATCAGTGACATGTTCAGTTATTATTAGAATATTTTCCTCCAGCAGCAAAGTGGAACACATATATACCCATAGCCAGATATCATGCAGTGAGAGGGACCTTGGAAGAGTCACTCCTAAATGGGATGTCTCCATCAAATCCCTTCTCTCAGAGACCAATTGTACTGGCTGGTTTTGTATGTCATCTTGACACAAGCTGGAATTATCACAGAGAAAGGAGCTTTACTTGAGGAAATACCTCCATGAGATCCAGCTGTAAGGCATTTTCTCTATTAGTGATCAAGCAGGGGAAGTCCCATTGTAGGTGGTGCCATCTTTAGGCTAGTAGTCTTGGGTTCTATAAGAAAGGAAGCTGAACAAGTCAGGGGAAAGCAAGCCAGTAAGTAACATCTCTTCTTGGCCTCTGCAACAGCTCCTGCCTCCTAACCTGCTTGAGTTCCAGTCCTGACTTCCTTTGGTGATGAACAGCAACATTGAAGTGTAAGCTAATAAACCCTTTCCTCCCCAACTTGCTTCTTCGTCATGTTGTTTTGTGCAGGAATAGAAACCTGGCTAAGACATCAATGAACCCCTAGGAAGAGGAACCAGAAGTGATGTAAGATTCAGATGGGGAGGAAGACACCAAGAAAGCAAGGTCCTCTAAATTAACATGAGAAAAACTCCCAGAAATTCCCAGAGACAGAAACAGCATGCACAAGGCCTACATGGATCATCACCAGGCCTTCTGATTATGGATTATGGCTTCCTGTTTAATGTCTTTATGGGATTCCTTGGTGTGACAGTGAGTGGATCTCTGATTCTTGTGCCTTTTCTTAGGCTCTCTTCCTTCTATTGGTTTGTCTTGTCCAATTTTGATATAGTATCATTTACTTTATCTTCTTACATTTTACTTTCTTAAATTTTTAATTTTCTCTTCAGTTGTGTACCCACAGACAGTCTTACCAGTCTTGGACAGTTCCGAAATCAGGCTCACACAAACAACTATTTAAAACCAGGGATTAGAAAATAGAAAAAAAAAGACATGAATGTGGAAAAGAAAATTCATAGCAGAAAGGTAAATAAGAGAATGTGGATGAGAATAACCAACTAATAACCAAACTACATTATATGTAAGCATGAAACTATCAGAAAACAAATTCAACCAAATTTTAATTTGTAACATGCTTGCTTGATCAACTTGTGGTTTGTAAACCCTTTGTCAAACCTCTATCTCCAAACGTGTTTACATTACAAATCATAATAGTAGCAAAGATAGTTTAGAAGTAGTAACAAAAACAATTTTATTGTTGTGGTCATCAAAACATGGGGAACTATATTAAAGGATCAGAGCATCAGCAAAGTTGAGAACCAGTGCTCTAGTACATCATAAACAGATAACTTATTTCCCATTTTCTCAGTTGTTCCTCTTCAACTATTTCCCTATTTCTAAGTTTCATTAGTTATCCTAAGTCCCTGAAAGATAGAGAGAAAGTAAAGTCAGGAACAAAGGAAGTCAGGACAGGAACTCACACAGTTCAGGAATTGATGCAGAGGCCATGGAGGGGTACGGCTTACTTGATTGCTCCCCTGGCTTACTCAGCTTGCTTTGTTACAGAAGCCAGGACCACAAGCCCAGGGATGGCACCACCCACGATGGGCTGGCCCTCCTACTTTAATCACTAATTGAGAAAATGCCATACAGCTGGATCTCATAGAGGCATTTCCTCAGGAGAGGCTCCTTTCTCTGTGATAACTCCAGCTTGTGTCAAGTTGACACAGAAAACCAGCCAGTACAATCTGGAAGCATAAGATTATCATTAAAAATGTCAAAGACTGGTGCTTGTCCATGGAATGGATTTCAACTTGGACCAGTTACTGGTTATTGGTTGGCTATTCCTTCAGTCTCTGCTCCATTATTTATGTCCCTACATTTCTTTTAAACAGGACAAATCTTGAGTCAAAATTTGTGGCTGGGTTGGTGATCCTATTCTTGCCCTTAGGGTCCTGCCTGGGTACAGGAAGTGGCTTGTTTAGTTTTCATGTGTCCTCCTTTAGACATCTTAGCTAAAAGTTATTAACATTGACTACTGGGAGCCTATCCTACCCTAGGTCTCTGGGACTACCTAGAGATTCTCTCACCTCCAGCCCTAGCAGCTGCAGATTTCCATTCACTCTTCTAGCCCTCTGGTCCTCTCTACTATCCCCCTCCATTTCTCCTGGTCCTATGTCCCATTGCCCCCCTTTCTTCTCCCATCCATTTCCCTCCATCCATTTTCCCTCTGCCTCCTGTGACTATTTTATGTCCCCTTCTAAGTGTGATTAAAGCTTGCTTGGGCCTTTCTTCTTGTTTAACTTCTTTGGTTCTGTGGAGTGTATCATAGGTATTCTGTAATTTATGGCTAATATATACTTATCAGTGAGTACATATCACGAATACTCCTTAAGGGTCTGGGTTACCTCACGCAGGATGATATTTTATAGTTCCGTCAATTTGCCAAAATTCATAATGTCCGTGATTTTCATAGCTGAATAGTATTCCACTGTGTAAATGGAAATCTATCTGGCAGTATCTGAAAAAAAATGGAAATAGTTCTACCTGAATACCCAACTGTACTGCTCCTGAATATATACACAAAAGACGCTCCACCACACCACTAGGACATGTGCTCCATCATGTTCATAGCAGCTTTGTTCATAGTAAGCAGAAACTGGAAACAACCCAGCTGTCCCTCTGCTGAAGAATGGATACAGAAAATGCAGTTCATTGCCATATCCTATTCTAAAATCATGCTTTTGCTTTCCCTGAAAGCACAATCTAACACAGTTACAGTTGTAAGTGCTTCATTATACTACTATAAATCTGTTTTTCCCCTGAGATTGAAAGCACTGTTATAAGTGAGTGCCTATTTTGGTTTTTTTCTGCAATGAATTTGTGTTCTTAATGTCCAGAGTCATGCCTAAGAGATAATATGTCTCCAAAATAGATAGTCATTGAAAACATGCGTTGATGGCCAAGTGCAGGACCAAATACATGCTATCCTGTGTAGTGCTTCCCTCTGCCCTCATCCTATTTGCATTTTGCTTTTTATTTCCATTTCATTTCTCCAATCTCAGCTTGTGCATTAATGACTTTTATCTCTCTCAACTACATTTTTATTTATACGCCCCTCCAGTGTACTATACTTGCTTTGTTATTTTAATCTAGTCATTAGCACATTAACAGTTTTGTATGTTTTTCCTATTGTTTTGCTTGTCTCTAAATGTCTAAGTGCCTGAAACCCCCATTTCTTAACCAAACCACTGAAATCGCATTTATCAAAAGGGTAAGATTTCTCATAATTTCATAAATATTCTCAACTTCGTTGAATTTAATCACTTCATATAAGCCACTACATTAGTTTTAGATGACAAATTTAATTTATTTTATAATGATATAAAAATTAATTCATTAGCAGAGAAATAAGATAGAGTCAGATAATAATGGAGCTTGAAAAAAAACCTTAGGGAGAGAGGAATAAGCAGAGAGCCAGAAAGCAGAGAACATTTTGTTGCATGGATAAAGTAGTCATTTTCTTATTTCCTCTGCTCATTGACAAGGAGTGCTGCTTCAGTAATTCCAAATTTCATTGAGTTTTGTCAGGTCAGAGGTCTAACTACACTACAACATGTAAATATCAAGAAATGCTATCATAATTTCAATAACCCACGAAAACATTTGCAAAGTCCAAAGAAAAAAGATTTCTTGTACGCTCTTCCTCCAAATTTATCAAGGTTTGTAGGCATCCAATTGATTTTCTAGTTATGTTACAAATTATTTGTAAAATATTTAATCTGGCTTAATTTGTGTAAAATTCACTGATGGCAGTCATCAGTAAAATACAACCTATTTTTAAAATAAAAGGAATACACAACTTTTTCTTTGTTAACAACTACTATGATTAATAAAATGTATTATATGATCTTAAATTATGCAACTATTAGAATTTTATTGTGAAACAAGTATAGTTTTTTCAGAACTTAATTGAGTTATATATAAAATATCAAATTGTCTGTTTTCATGTATATGAGTTGATTTACATGTTCATTGTGAAGCATACACTACAATCAAAGCAATCAACAAAGTTATACCTTAGAGTTGTCATTTTGTACATACCTAAGATATACTCAGAAAAAGTACAGTAAAAAATATGGGCCCATTAACTTTAGTCATGATGCTATTTATAAGACTCCCAAATCATTTGTCAGTTATAACAGTAAGTCTTTATTCGGGTCCATATCCATAAGTGCCTTGCCTATGGGAAACACAATGAGGTACAAATGTGACATTTCTTCAGTGAGGGCAATAATGATCCTCTCTAAGTGTGTCAACTATACAATTTTGTGAAGATAAAAGCAAACAATTCATGATTTATGATGAGATTTTTGGCAAGGTTTAACCTTGGTTAAAAGACTATGCTAACAATTTATTTTTTAATTTTTAAAATTGTTTTATTTATTTATATTCCAAAACTTTCTCCCTCTTCCCAGGTTCTTCAAACAATCCCCATTCCCTTTGCCTTAGAGAGGGTGCTCCCCTATGCCCACAACTTTTCTCCCACCCGTCCACCCCTACTTCAAATCCCCCACTATATCCCTCTTCCTTCGGGCATCAAGTCTCTACAGGATTAGGCACATCCTTTCCTACTGAGGTCAGCCAAAGCTGTCCTCTGCTACGTATGTGGCAGGGCCACAGACCAGCCCATGAATACACTTTGGTTGGTGGCTTAGATTCTGGGAGCTCTCAGAGACCCAGGTTAGTTGATACTGTTGGTCTTCCTATGAGGTTTCCATCCTCTTCCACTCCTTCCTTCCTTCTCCTATCTCTTCCACAGGGGTCCCCAACCTCAGTACAATGGTTGTCTGTAAGTATCTGCATCTGTCTCAGTCAGGTGCTGGTAGAGCCCCTCAGAGGACAGCCGTGCTAGGCTCCTGTCAGCAAGCAAAACATGGCATTAGTAATAGGGTCAGGTTTTGATGCCATCCAAGATGGCCTGGTCACTGGATGGTCTTTCCTTCAATCTCTGCTCCTTTTTTGTCCCTGTTTTTCTTTTAAACAGGACCAATTCTAGATCAAAAACTTTGAAGGTATGTTGGTGACCCCATTCCTCCACTGGGGGCTCTTTCTATCTCCTGGAGCTGGTCTCTTTAGGTTCTATGCCCAGACTGTTGGATATTTGGGCTAAGGCCATCCCCATTTGAATCCTGGAGTCTCTCATGTGCCAGGTCTCTGAGACTTTCCTACCGTTCACCAACCCCTGCTGCTTCATATTTCAATTCACAATCCTGGCCCTCTGGCTTCTCTCGTGTCTTCCCACAAACCTGATCTTGCTCCCTTTCCCCCTCACCCTCCCATCTCACACTAGGGTCTCTCCTTCCCTCCCTCTGACTCCCATGATTATTTTGTTCCTCCTTCTAAGTGGGAATGAAACATCCTCTTTTGGGTCTTCCTTCTTGTTAAACTTCCTATGGTCTGTGGGTTGTAGGTTGTATCATGGATATTTTGTACTTTTTGGCTAATAACTACTTATCAGTGAGTACGTACCATACATGGGTTTGAGTTACCTCACTCAGGATGATTATATTTTCTCATTCCATCCATGTTTTTTTTACTTTTTTGTTACTAGATGTTTTCTTTATTTACAATATCTCCTTTCCCAGGTTCCCCTACAAAAAAATAAAAAGAAAACAGAAAAAGAAAAAAATAGAAAAAAACAAAAATAACTAAAATTAAAAAACAAAAACTAAAACAAACCCTATTATTTGTCTGCTAAATTCATGATGTTCTTATTTTTAAAAGCTGAGTAGTTTTCTATTGTGTAAATTAACCCAATTTTCTGTATCTATTCTTCACTTAAAGCAAATCTGGATTGCTTACAGCTTCTGGCTATGACCAATTAAGCTGCTAAGAACATAGTGGAATACCAATGATAAACAGGCTGAGAAAAACTTATTGAAACAACTTCTTCACAATAGCCACAAATAATATAAATATTCTTGGTGTAACTCCAACAAAGTAAGTGAACTATCCCTATGACAAGAACTTTAAGTCCCTGAAGAAAGAAATAAAAGAAGATGGAAAGTTCTTCCATGCTCATGGATCGGTAAGATTAGCATAGGAAAATTGCCATTTTACCAAATCAATCTACAGACTCAGTGCAATCCCCATCAAAATTCTAACACAAATTCTTCACAGACATGGAAAGATCAACCCTAAATTTCATGTAGAAAAACAAAAACCCAGGATAATGAAAACAATTCTCAACAATAAAGAAATTCTGAGGGAATCACCATCTCTGACCTCAAGTCCACTACAGAGCAATAGTAATAAAAACATTATGGTATTGGTACAGAGACAGGCAGGATGATCAGTGGAATAGAATCAAGGACCCAGAAATGAACCCACACACCTATAAACATATAAAAAGAAGCCAAAAATCATACAGTAGAAAAAAGAAAGCATCTTCAATAAATTATGATGTTTTAACTACAGGTCTACTTGTAGAAGACTGCAAATTGATCCATATGCATCACCTTGTACAAAGCTCAAGTTCAAGTGGATCAAGGACGAACATGAGACCAAATACACTGAATTTAATAAAAGAGAAAGTGAGAAATAGCCACAAATTCATTAGCACAGGGGAAATTTTCTGGACAGAAAACCAATGGCTCAGGCTCTAAGATCAAAAATTGAAAAATGGGATTTCATGAAACTGCAAAACATCTATAAGACAATTGACACTGTCAATAGGATATAATAGCAACCTGCAGATTGGGAACAGATCTTCACTAATCCTACATCTGAGAGAGGGCTACTATCGAAAATATATAAAGAACACAAGAAATTAGACTCCAAAAAAGGAACAATTAATAACCCAATTAAAATGGCTGTCTGGGCTTGCTAGTGCCCTGAGCAGACCTTGGGTGAAAACTCCATAGCCAATCCCAACACACCCAGAGGAAGCTCCACTCCCAGACGTTCTAACATGCCCAAAATCAGAGGTGAGGAGGATAGAATATCTGTCCCAATAGGGAGTAACTGGGACCAGCAGGAACAGGCACACAGGAACTCTGACAGGCTCAGGTTCCTCTGGTCTGTCTGGGCCAGTTGGTGCTCTGAGAAGACCTTAGGGGAAAACTCCTCAGCCAGTCCCCCCAAAATACAGAGGAAGCTCCACTCCCAGGTGCTCTAACAAGCCCAGGATCACAGGATCCCAAAATCACAGGATCACAGAGAAAGCTTGACTCTGAGAAGTTCTGACATAACCAGGATCACAGGAAGGACAGGCTCCAGACAGATTTAGCAAGGGCAGGTATCACTAGAGATAACCAGATGGTGCAGGGCAAGCTTTAGAATATAAGCAACACAAACCAAAATTCCTTGACATCATCAGAACCCAGTACTCCCACCATTGCAAGTCCTAGACACACCATCACACTGGAAAAGCAAGATTCAGATATAAAATCACTTCTCATGGTGATGATACAGGACTTTAAGAAAGATATAAATAGCACCCTCAAAGAAATACAGGAGAACACAGGTAAACAGCTAGAAGCCCTTCAAGAGGCAATACAAAAACCCCTTAAAGAACTACAAGAAAACACAATCAAACAGGTGAAGGAAATGAGCAAAACTATCCAGAATCTAAAAATGAAAATAGAAACAATAAAGAAATCAGAAAGTGAGAAAACCATGGAGATACAAAACCTAGGAAAGAGATCAGGAGTCATAGATGTGAGCATCACCAACAGAATACAAGAGATAGAAGAGAGAATCTCATAGGCAGAAGACACCATAAAAAAAAACATTGACACAACAGTCAAAGAAAATGCAAAAGGCAAAAAGCTCCTAACCCAAAACATCCAGGAAATCCAGGATGCAATGAGAAGAACAAACCTAAGGATAGTAGGAATAGAACAGAGTGAAGACTCTCAACTTAAAGG
>JADRCD010174525.1:0-27399 GCA_019843815.1 Montemys delectorum | reverse complement strand
ATCTATCTATCTATCTATCTATCTATCTATCTATCTATCTATCTATCTATCATCTATCTATCTCCTACAAAGTTTATGAGGTCCAAGAGGGTTGACAGTAACATTTAAGTCTTTCTCTCGCCCTGTTCTCTAGGTAATCAGTTTCTTATGCATCCTTCCAGACACATTCTGTGCAGATATACATTTATTTTGTAATTAAAAAAAATTCCAGCAGAGGCTACAAATGCTACATTTGTACATTCCTTTCATACTCACCATCATCTCAAACTCTATACTGATTTTTAGAGATTAATTTTACATCTGCATAATGTTTCGTGAATGAGTACTTAAAAAAAAAAGCATTCTCCCCTCCAAGGGGAGTTGGAATGGAATTTGGTGGATACGATCATATTTCATTGTTTACATAAATGTCTTAGTGTTTCTATGGCTACAACAAAATATCATGACCTAACCAACTTGGGAAGGGGGGGGGTTGATTTTGCTTATACTTCCATATATCACTGTTCATCATTGAAGGAAGTCAGGACAGGAACCCAAACAGGGCAGGAACCTGGAGGCAGGAGCTGATGCAGAGGCCGTGGACGGGTGCTACTTACTGGCTTGCTTCCCATGGTTTACTCAGCCTGCTTTTTATAGAACCTAGGACCACCAGTCCAGGACTAGCACCACCCACAATGGCTTGAACCCTCCTACACCAGTCATTAATCAAGAAAATGCCCCACAGGCTCACCAACGGCTTGGTCTTATATGGAGGCCTTTTCTCAATTGAGGCTCCTTCCTCTCTGATGACTCTAGCTTGTGTCAAGTTAACATAAATCTAACCAGGACAAAGAAGATTCTAAAAGAAAAAAAAAGCTTTATTGGTGATCTTTTAATTTCCCTGCTAATGATTAACTTTTGTAAAAATATGACAGCTTCCATTTTTAATACAGTATTTCACACACGTATCGTTATATCCGTCAGATGAATTCCTAGAAATGAAATTGCAGTTAGTTGCCAGCTTTCTTGGGGAGTGTTACTTTGCTTGTGGCTGGGACAGAATAGCTGACAAGAAAAGAAAACTCATGCATAGTTCAGTAGATATAGTCTCTCACTTCAAGGAAAGCAAGGGGTGGGTGGCTCCGGCCTTGGCAGCCAGGAAACTAAATCTAAGTAGAGTCTCAGGACTCATGTCCCAGCCACCATTCCAGACCCCATCTCCAAAAGGTTCCAGACTCTCAATACAGTGCCACAAAGGTGGGGGAACCAAGAGTTCATACAAACCCTGGGGGCATTTCGCATGTCAATCATCACGGGGTATCAATCCTCTTTCCAATAGTGTCAGAGACCATCTGTGTCTCCATTCCTTTCTTAGCATGTGCTTAAGAGCCTTTCTGAAGCCCATCCTGCTATTTTAGTTTAGTTTTATATACAGATTTCTCAAGAGGTCCAAAGGTTGTAAAGAAGAGAATTAAGGCAAAGACACTGGCGCTCTCTCTCTCTCTTCTCTCTCTCTCTCTCTCTCTCTCTCTCTCTCTCTCTCTCTCTCTCTGTCTCTCTGTGTGTGTGTGTGTGTGTGTGTGAGGGGGATAGTCAGGATAGTGATTGATTACAGGAAACAGATACCATCTCCAGGGCTCAGGAACAAGCAAAGATGTTGAAATGATTAGTTTAGAAGCTGTATGAAGAGCCTCCTAACACTGTGGAGTTGGAGGAGGGTCCCTGTAGGGCTGAGACCAAAGCCCCAGCAGGGTGCACTGATTGGCTAAAGATGTGGAACCAGCAGGCTGTATGATCAAGTTCTGGAAGCCTTGCAAACGACTCAGGGGCTGCAGTAACCAAACAGGGAGTGGACTGTGAAAACTGGACTGCTGAGTTGCTGGCAGGGACAGAGAACAGACAGGAGGAGGGAATTTATTCTTTCCAGCCTTCCACTCTGCACCTCCTGTGGGCAGAACAAAGGTTGGTGAGATCCTAGCACTGGTATTCCTGAGTTTATTTGGAAAAGTAGGACTGGCATCAAGACATAGTAACTAAAAGACTATAAGGCACCTCAGTGAATTGCTTTTTGATAATATAATAGATGAAAGCCACAGCCTGTTATATGTTTTAAAACCTATTTATTTCTATGTATGTATGTATGTATGTATGTATGTATGTATGTATGTATGTATGTATCACTTTATCTATCATCTTTTTGTATGGGATCTTCTTTTGTTGTCTTGGTTGCCCCTAAACTTCTGGGCTCAAGCGAACCCTACAAGCTTGCTTCCTCTTAGCTTGCTTTCTTATAGCATTGTTTAGCATTGTTTGTTTAGAACTGAAATGGAATACCTCTTAATCTCTGGGAGTTTGAGGACTCTTTCTCTGAGCTGTTTCCGGTTGTCCTCTGTCCCACTCACTTCCCTTGTGCTACTGACTTTATCACCATTAAAGGAATTAGTTACCTAAATAGATAGAGTAACCTCCCCACCTCCAGTTTATAATTTATTTTCTGAATTATGGTGAAATTGCCACGTTTAGTTTTTATTTTTAAGAGTTGTATTTATCAGTGACTTCAGGGTTTCCCCCTACACGTAAATTTTTTTTTTCCAATTTTGAGATCTTAGAAATTGAAACTATTTTTAGTTGCTGTTATTGGTCTGGTTTTAAGATTTAGAAATTTGAACAAGTTGGATTTTTTCCCCTGTATTCATCTAAATCTGTTTTTTCCCTTGCTTTATTATTCACTCATCCCAACACTTTCATTAAGCATTCCCACCCATGATCTTAAAATTAGTTTGTATTATAACTGTTGTGTTTTAGGTCTGTGCTGGGCTTCTTGTTTCACTTACACGTCGGTTCCTGTCTCAGCACCACACTGTTTTAAGTGCTCTAGCTAGGATGTATTTGCAGTCCTCCTTATAGCCCACTTTTAGAGTCTTGAGCTGTTTGCTTTTAAGGTCTCCTAACAATATAGGTTAACTGAAGGAGAGATGGCATTGTTATCACATCAAGTTTTATGTTTAAATTCGAGAACATGCTCTATCTTTCAATGTATTTTTTCTACTCCTATTATTTATCTCCTATCAATTTTATCATGAGTCCATACCCCATTCCCTTTCCTCCATTAACAGCCATATCTTGGTTTGTATGTTCTCCATCCCTAAATATGTGACTACCCCTCTTTACATATGTGACTCAGAATAGTAATAACATCCATAGCTTTATTGACGAGTTTGCCTTTAGATTCTCCTATTGTTTTGGTTGAGTCAAGAAAATAACAGAGAACAGCTGTATTTTCTTTGATATTTAAAAGTCAGATGCATCTCCCCAACCACCGTTAAAGATAGCAAGAAATCCCATCAGCTGACTACAGGAAATCCAGTCTCTTTCTGGATGAACTTGCAGATTTGGCCACCATGGCTGAGCCAGGGGAGCTTCCTGACTTTGTTCTCAAACCATGGGATTGTAGAGCAGGCATCGGAGGTCTGGAGGACCGAGTTCGGTCCCTTGTGCTCAAAAGGCAAGTATCGACAACTGAGCTATCCCCCTAGCACCATGAAATCCACTTTTTTAATCTCTGAAAAATTCTTGACATTTCCATGTAACAATGTATGCTTACATAAATGTTTGTCACCTCGGTAAGTCACCTGCTACCCAGATCCTTTGCCTGGACTTTTCAGCCAGCATTTGTCTCTGTTAAGACTAGCATCCCTTATAGGATAGTGGATCTTGTGCATCTCAACTGTTTGTTTACAGACTAGGTGTGCCCTGGCGGTGCATTTCAAGGAGAAATGGAAGAGTGTCTAGGGGCCTAGGAAGGGGACCACTCAAAGGGCTTGGGTTGGTACTGAGAGAGCAGAAAATCCTCTGCAGCTTAGGCAGTTTCACGGCTTTGCTTTCAGTGAATCTGAAGGAAGACATCATCCGATTGTCAGTATAGAGGCTGCTTCTGTTTTGCATGTAATTTAAAAACATAAATGTAGTTTGAAAAGAAAAGCTAACGATGGTTGTTACTACAGTAAAGCTGCTAGTATCTAGTTGCCTATTGGAGGACTTGTTTTTACACTTACATTACAAAGAGAATAAAATTGATGACAAATCCTGTCTCACCAAAGTAATGAAAAATGTTCATCCATGTATATGTAAATTAATTTTCTAAAAAGCCTCATTTATCTTATTAAGAAGCATATTTCCTGCCCTAACATGCTTTTGTATTTAAAATTATTTATCAAAGCTTTATACAAATTAAAAATATAAATGATCACTCAATCTAGAATAGGTTTTTTTTTTTTTTTTTTTTTTTTTTTTTTTACTTTTTAGATTCTTTTGGCAACTGGAGTTTCAGTAAAAATGCATTTTAATTTATTTATTTATTGTTGCTTCAAGGCATTATAAATGGTGATCAAAAACATACTTTGAGACATCAAAATTTACATTATGATAGAATTCTGTGGGGGGAATGGAGTGGAAATATGAGTTTAAGAGAGAAAGAAATGATATAACTTTTGACCTTGGAGAGCTTGCTTATACATTTTCAAGTGAATGAGATACATGAAATCTTAATATTCTTTGGCATATATCTAACGAGTGATGTAATATATTTTTTAAGATGTCAAAATTTATTGCATGCCAAAGACTGTATAATTAGTTAAGCTGTGAATGGGACATCTTAATTGACAAATTAAAAATGGACGAGAAAGGCACATACATACATTTTCTCAGTTTCTTCAGAATCTGGAAACAAATAGAAACAAAGCCAAGAAGGAAACAGCTTATGGCTACTGCTTAAACTCTACTGCAGTAGTGTAATGTAATGATAACTTTTAACTTTAGACTTACGTAACTAACCAATGGATGTGTAGGGAAGGCAAGTCTACCCAGATGAATGCACTTTTGGAGTCTGTGGGCACATACTGTTGGGTGTGGGCATTCTGCTGCTCCCTCTTTGATCTGATCTGTACAATGGCTTTCTCTACATTGACATGAAAAAAAAAAAAAAAACCCTCTTTTCCTCCACCTCCATAAGATTTCCTTGGAACGTAGCCTTTGTTCTAAATACTGGGCTCCAGCTTCTTTAAGCACAGGGATGAAGAACATTTTACCATTCTGCCCACACTTTGCTGCTTTCGAAGGTTTGCCCATTTCCTAGGATCACCAGGTGACTGCTCATTTACTATGGGGCACGATGTCCCCCTGTTCAGGGAGCAGAGGTCTTCTCAGGGCCTTTCTGAGGGCAGAGGAATGCGGTAGATGGACTTAAGTGTCTCTTGCATCATTTGTACTGTTTTGCCTTAAACAGCATCACATATGGGGCAACAACACATCAGGGCCTCGCCTCTCTCTCCCCAGTGATGAAGTATTAGGCCTGCACATCTTTTATAGCTGTCTCTCCAGTCTCCTCATTTGGTGAGCGAAGCCTTGAATAATAACACAGCGACCTTCCAGGTATCAGCAAGAAAGTCTCATACAGAGAAGATGAATTTACCTATTAGAATCCAATCTGCAGAGATAAAGGTATGTTAAATGGCACATGCAATTTGTATCATTTAACAGAACGCAACCTGCTCAGCTGAAACCTTTTATATTTCAATCCTTTCCAAGTTCAATTGACTAGCTTAAAAGACATCAGAAAATTAAAAGGACCTTCAAGTGATTTTTGCCCTAGCATAAATGGTGGCCTTTCTGAAACCTCAACTGCGTCTGGAAACTCTTTGAAGGGATTATGGTCTCCTGGAAGTTCCCACTTTTCTTATCTTCAATTCACCAAGGTAGAGAACACAGGGGTTGCTTCGCTAGAGTTCCTCTTCAGGCTTGTTGCAGAGTTTTGGCCAGCAATATAGACTTCTTGTTCTAATCTGCAAGAAGAAGGATGAGAAAGAGGTGTGGAGCCATGCCAGGTGAGGGGTTCCACCATCTCTTAGCTCCAAGGTTGCTTGTTTGCCATGGTGCTGCTGCATTTGAGGATGGGGGGAGGGGGCGGTTCCCAGCCTGAAAATCTGGCCATAGTTCCGCCTGGTCTAGAACTCATTATTCTACCACCTCAGCTCCTGACTTCTGGGATTACAAACACAAAACAAGAGTAAGTCTTCTTTACACATTTAGTTCTTAGGGTTGATGAAACGCTGCAGGAAGAAATCCTCACCGTAAATAACTCAGACTTCAAGAGCGGTGAACGTGGCAGGGTTCAGCTCTTAAGACCATTGGTTGCTCTTGCAGAGGAGCTGGGTTTTGTTCCCAACAACCCTGTGGTCGTTCACAACCATTTATAACTCCAGGTCCAGGAGATCTGATGTCCTCTTCTGATCTCTGTGGATACCAATACGCATGGGTGCAGGTATAAACATACAACATGTATGTATGTCTATAGTCACCCATAAACAAAATGAATGAATCCAACAAAGAAATAATAAAAGAGAGTTGTGGATATAGCTAAGTGGTAGAGTTGCTTGCCTGCCATACACAGATCCTGCATTTGAACCAAAGACAGACAGACAGGCAGGCAGATGCGTCACACACACACACACATACACACACACACACACACACACACACACACACACACACACACAGAGAGAGAGAGAGAGAGAGAGAGAGAGAGAGAGAGAGACTAATTTAGACTCCATAGATGAAGATAAAAATCAAACAAAATAAAAAAAAAAACAACTCTTTATTCCTCTTCATCTTGTTAAACATAAAAACAGGAATTTCTTAGCAACTTAACTAACCATTTTGAGGACCTCTTATGAATATTGATATCTTATTAAAATTATGCACTGTAACAAAATGATAGTTCATTTAAAATTTGCTTTATAAATAGTTTTCTTCCTTTCCAGTGGTTTTCCACCATCCACTTCTTCAGGGTTCCTGCTGTCTCTTCTCCTGGCTCTTGCTGTACAACATGCAACATTTTTCTTGCCTGTAAGCATGGCTGTGGGACAGTTTCTTGGTTGCCAGTTGACATGTGAGATCACATCCCACTTTGGAAGGTACCATCCTTGGGCAGGTGGTCCTGAATTGTACAAAGAAGCAAGCCATGAGGAGCAAGCCAGGGAGAAGTGCTCCTTCATGGTCTTGCCTTCAATTCCTCTGCTGCTTTCTCTTGATGATGGAGTATAAGCTGTAAGCCCAATGAACCCTTTCCTCTCACGTTGCTCTTGGCCCGTGTTTTATCACAGCAACTAAAGGCAAACTGAGACACTGATCAGACATGTGGTTGTTTTCTTGTTACTTCCAATTTTCAGTTGATTGTGTTGGGTTTTCTAGATAAGTGATCTTATTGTCTCCAAGCACAGTAGTTGTAAATCTCCCGTCCCAATGTTTATGCTTTTAAAAATAGCACTGTTGCCTACTGTTAAGACTTCTGGCTGATTCGAATGGTGGGTGTGACATGAGGCATCTGTTTTGTTTCCTGTCTTGTAATGCTCTCAGTATTTCAACATTTTAACTGTGTTTGTTACATTGAGATATTTTCTCTATTTTAAACCCGCTACTTTAAAAATGGATTTAAATGTTGCTATTCTCTATTTCTGTATCTACTTCATGTTTTTCATTTTACTACGTTAATGAGGGTAGAGCATCTCGATTGTGGTTTTCTGTGGCATTGCTACATTTCTGGGTTGGATACTGCCTGCTTATGAGTATCTACCTCCTTCATCACAAACATTAATTACTTTGATTTGTTACTACTGATAGGACTTTTATGTAAGTAAGAATGGTGAATAGTTCCTGGTCTAGAACTTGTGACTGTTACATTAGCTATGTGAAAGTAGCTGCTTGGCTTTTTTTTTTTTGGTCTCTATTCTATATTTTGAAACAGTTGGTATATGCTGGGTGGGAACATGCTGTTACCTAGTGAGCTGTCATGAGCTACCTGGGAGGAGTATGCCTGAAGAAGGAATGATTTTTTTTCCAAACAATTTATCCTGTAGCTTAGTTGTGTCAACATTTGTGCCTACTTTCCCCAAATTTCACTAATTCTTCTCTTAGCAAACATTCAGTTCATTTAGGTTTTATCTTGATGCTATAGAACTTACATAAAGTATTCTCTTTGTACTTTTGTCTTCATAATTTTTGTTCTTGCTTATTATACTTTCTGTCACTAATAAAACATACCAGCTATTTTTATTAATCTTTCAGAGTAACTGGCTTTGTCTTTTAATGTCTATTAATATTTATTGTTTATATTTTAACAATATTTGCTTTTATTTTTATTGCATTTATTTCAAAATTATATTTAGTTATTTGAATTACAAGTACATTGTATTTTAAATTCTCTCTCTGTCTCTCTCTGTCTCTCTGTCTCGTCTCTCTCTCTCTGTCTCTCTCTGTGTTTGTGTGTGTGATTGGTATGTGTTTCTGTGAGCATATGCATGTGTGTTCAGTTGTGTGTATTTAGAGCTAGAGGTCGATGTTGGGTGTCTTCTTTAATCATTCTTCACCTTATTTTTTTGAGGCAGGGTCTCTCACTGAATCTAGAGCTTATCAATTTGGCTAGGATGGGTGACTCCTGGGTCTAGGGATCTGCTTATCTTTGCCTCCCCAGCGCAGGGATTACAGCTGAGTGCCACAGTGCCCAACTTCTCATGTGCTGCTGGGAATCCAAACTCAGGTCTCCTGCTTACATGGCAAATATTTTATAGACTGAGCTATTTCTCTAGCTCCTTATTTTATTTTTAAAATGTGTGTTTGTGTGCACATGTGTGTGTGCTATGCATGTGCTAGTGCTACTTGTGTGTGTGTGAGTGTGTGTGTGAGTGTGTGTATGTGTGTGTGTGAGTGTGTGTGTGTGTGTGTGTGTGTGTGTGTGTGAGCTATGCATGTGCTAGTGCTACTTGAGGCCAGAAGAGTATATCAGATTCCATAAAACTGGAGTTACAGTTGGCTGAGAGACTCCTGGTGTGTGTGCTGGGAACTTGGCTTCTCTGAAAGAGCAGCAAGCCCTGTTAACGATGAAGCCATCTCTCCAGCTCCTACCCCATATTTTACATTTTAATAATTTTAAATGCTATATTTATATATTTATATTCATATGTCTCTTAACTCATTTTAAGTTAAATAATCATTTTCATTTTCAAGTTTGCCTTAAATTTATTTTTAATTGATAAATGAAGTTGAATTTATTTATAGCCTATAGTGAATATGTGTTTTGGATGGTTAAATCTAGTCAATTAACATATGTACTACATTATATATTTAAGTTTAGTTAGAACACTTTATTTTATTAGCAATAGTCAAGTGAAAAGATTTAAAGCTACAGTGATGGCAAGGGATAAGTTCAACAATAATGACTATAGTTAATAACAATATATTATGGGGCTGGAGAGATAGCTCAGTGGTTAAGAGCACTGGCTGCTCTTCCAGAGGTCCTGGGTTCAATTCCCAGCAACCACCTGGTGGCTCACAACTATCTGTAACAGAATCTAATGCCCTCTGGTTGCTTGCAGGTGTGCATACAGATAGAGCACTTATATACAACAAATAAGTAAGTAAATCTCTTAAAAACAGTAAAAAAAAAACCCCATCAATATACTGTATACTTGAAAACTTGTAGAATTTTAATTTTCAGTGGGTTAGGGAAAGGGTGTTGCTTGCTAGCTTTTATTCCTAGTTTATTCCTAGTTTTGTAGTTATTAACTATGCCACATCTGACATCTGCTTTCTGGACTTGGTGGAACTTGGCTTTATCGACAATGTATGGTCAAAATTATCTGCTTTCAAGGAAAAGTCAAATATTTGCAGTGTATGTACAATGTGTGAAAGTGCATATGTCCCATGCATATGATTAATATTGTTTTGACTCTTCTATGTCTTATTGTTTTTTTAAATGAATATCTTAAAACATTTAATCTTTTAGTTTTATTTTGTGAGAAAGGTCTTACTATATATTCACAGACAGCCCTTAGCTTGCAGAGATCCTTCCCCCTCTGCCTCCCCAATGCTAGGATTAAAGGAGTGTACCACCAAACCCTGCTTGATCTGCTTGTAGAGAATTTTAACGTCATGCTAGGTTTAAATATTTAGTAATTTTTTTGTTGTGGTTTCTTCTTGTTGTTAAGCCAGGATGTTTGTTACAGACTTTGTCCCTGATGATTATTATTCAAAACATTATCATTCTCAGAACAAAGAAGTTCATTTGCTCATTAATATTGTCTTCACTGTTAATATAAGGTATCCTATTTCTTGAAATGTGTTTGGCATTGGACTCCATTTTTTTCCCTATGTCAACACTGTTCTATTTTATTCATCTGACATTTATTTTTTCTTAGTTTGTTATTATTTCCTTGGTTGTACCATTTTTAGTATTTCTTGTAAACATTGTTGATAGTTTTATTTAATTAACACAATCAGAACATTGCCAGTTTCTAATAGATATATTTACTTAACCACATTTAATGTGATGATTGGTAGATTTGGAGCTGTTCCTAGGTTTTCAATTCAGAAATCCGTATAATTTCCTTCTTTTCCCTCATTTTTTTTGATTGACACTTTTGCAAATGCCTTTTAATAACTTAGAAGTTAAATATCTTAGTCTGTTCATCAGATGACTACCCATATATTAACATATATTTCAACAAATACTCATTTAATAAGTCTTGCACTAATTAAGCAAATTAGCTAGCATTTTCCGTTCCTTGTGAACTCCATACACTATGACTATACTGGTGTTTGCTCTTGCATGCTATATTAATATTTAATACTACTTAAGTCGAAAACATTTAGTTTAAAATAAATTTTAGATAATACTTTCTTCATTGTAACGGAGCTGGGCAGTTAAGGGCCCTTTCCCTAAGGAGCAACTATGCAGCTGAATAAAAATTATCAAAAACATTAGCTGTAGCTCTGAAAATTCAGTTAAAAAAAAAAAGCATACCTCAAAGACAGAGCCCATGCTTGGTACTGGAAACCTAGCTAACTATGTAGGGGTTGTGAAGTCATGAATCTCGGAGGAGAACCAACAACCCCCACTTTATTTAAGCAGTACAATCCCCAACTATACTTTCAATAATTGTCTTTCTACCCTTGATGAGTGTAATTCTTACCCTTCAACAGAGACGCTTCTCTTTGCAACAAATGGAGACCACTACATGAAACTGCAACCAATCAAATTTCAGAGTTATGGAGCCCAGTCCTTATGGATACATTGTGGGAAACATGGCCACACCTGAGGCTCAGGCAGTATTGTGGAAGAGGGAGGCAGAAAGATTGAAAGAGCCGGAAGATCAGGGAGTTTGCTGTGAGATCCTGTCTCCTACGAATGTCAGAAGCTATGCCCAGGAGGTCACCACCATGATTGGCCAAAGAGAAAGTGAATAAGGGTGATACCAACTGACATGATCAAAGTGGATGGGAAAGCCCATGAGAAGTCAACCCTACACAAAGAGGTACAGCCAGGGAGTGCTTAGTATAGAAGACTGTCCTTTGCTGGGTCATGTGGACATGGTGTGGGCAGTACACCAAGCCGAACCTTTGTTGCAGAAGCTAGAAGATTCTCATTTGATTAAGTACACTGTCCTTTTAGGTGGCGATCTCAGTGGCAAGCAAACAGGGAGGGCCGATACCTCTTCATCAGGGAGCAGCACATCTTTGGTTATCCCTGAGAACATGCATGAGTAGCATTATGTAGACTGAGCAGACTATATATATATATATACATATATATATATATGTATATATATATGTGTGTGTGTGTATATATACATATTTATATATATACATGTATATATACATATTTACACATGTGTATATGTAAATGTATGTATATGTATATAAGTATACATATATGAATGCATTAACAGTTAAAGAAAAAAGAGGCCATAAATTTGAAAGAGAGTGAAAAGGAAGAAGGCGTCTTGGTTTGGGTTTCTATTGCTCTAAAGAGACATCATGACCAAAAACCTCTTTTTTCCCTTTCTTGATGCCAGAGAATCTATTTATATATTTATGTATCTATGTATCTATTCCTTCCTACCACAATTTCCTCTCCCTCCTATCCTCCTAGTCCCCTTCCCCTGCCCCCTATCCACTCCTCCTCCATTTTTCTTGAGAAAAGGATAGGCCCCTTATGGATATCAACCATTTACAGCATCTCAAGTAGCAATAAGACTAGGCACCTCTTTTCCTATTAACAAAACCCAGTAGGGGAACAGGGTCCCCAGAGCAGGCACCAGAGTCAGAGACAGCCCCTGCTCCCACTGGTAGGAGTTCCACAAGAAGCCTGACCTGCACAGTTGTAACATATGCGCAAAGGGCCTAGGTCAGTCCCATGCAAGCTCCCTGGTCTTCACGTTAGTCTCTGTGAGCCTCCATGAGCCCAGGTTAGTTGATTTTGTGGGTTTTCTTGCAATGTCCTTGAACCCTCTGGTATGTTGTGCATTCATTGTCATTGAATTCTAAAGGGTCCTCATTACGATTTTTTCTCTTTATTTCTTCCTTGATCAGTAGAGACTTGTTTAGTTTCCTTAAGTTTGTAGGCTTTCTGTTGTTTCTGTTGTTGAAGTCCAGCTTTAATGCACAGTGGTATTATAAGATACAGGTGTTATTTCAATTTTCTTATATCTGTTGAGGTGTGCTTTGTGCCTGAGCATATATGGTCAGTGTTGGAGAAGACACTGTGAGGTGCTGAGAAGAAGGTATATCCTTGTGTTTGGGTAAAAAGTTCTGTAGTTATCTGTTAGGTCTGTTGGTGTCATAACATTGGTTAGTTCCATTATTTCTCTGTTTAGTTTCTGTCTGGATGACCTGTCCATTGGTGAGAGTGACGTATTAAAGTCTTCCAGTAATAATGTTTGGGACTTGATGTGTGATTTTGGCTTTAGTAATGTTTCTTTTACAAATCTGCATGCCTTTTGTTTAGGGAATAGATGTTCAGAATTGAGATGCTATTTAATGGATTTTTTTTCCTCTGATAAGTATGAAACATCCTTCTCCAAGTCTTTTGATTAATTATGGTTGGAAGTCTAATATTTTAGATATTAGAATAGCCATACCAGCTTTCTTCTTAGGACCATTTGCTTAGAAAATCTTTTTTCAATCTTTTACTGTGAGGTAATGCCTGTCTTCCATGTTGATGTGCGTCTCTTATATGCATCATAAAAATGAATCCTGTTTTTGCATTTGTTCTGTTATCCTATTTCTTTTTATTGGGGGAATTGAGTCCATTGATTTTGAGAGGGAATAATGACCAATGATTTTAAATTCCTGTTATTTTCTTGTTTCTTGTTGTTGGTGGCAGTGGTGTGTGTGTGTGTGTGTGTGTGTGTGTGTGTGTTTCCCTTCTTTTGATTTTACTTGTGTGACATTATTATTTTTTTGTGTGTGTTTTCTTGGGCATACTTAACCTCCTTGGGATGAATGGAGTTTTTCTTCTAGTATCTTCTGTAGTCCTGGATTGTGGATGGATGCTGTTTAAATTTGTCTTTATTTTTCTCCATCTATGGTGATTGAAAGTGTTGCTGAGTACAGTCGTCTGAGCTGGCATCTGTGGTTTCTTAGAGTCTGCAAGATGTATATCCAGGCCCTTCTGGCTTTTAGAGTCTTTGTTAAGAAGTCGGGTGTAATTCTAATAGGTCTGAGTTTATATGTGTTACTCGGCCTTTTTCCCATGTAGATTTTAATATTCTTTGTTCTTTTGATTCAGTGTTTTGATTATTACGTGGAGAGGAGACCTCTTTTCTGGCCCAGTCAATTTGGTGTTCTTTAAGCTTCTCATACTTTTATAGGCACTTCTTTCTTTAAGTTCAGATATTTTCTTCTATGATTTTGTTGGAAATATTTTCTTGGCCTTTGAGCGGGGAATCTTTTCTTTCATATTCTTATAATTCTTAGGTTTGATCTTTTCACTGCTGCAGATTTCCTGGATGCTTTGTGTCAGAAAGTTTTTAGATTTAACATTTTCTTTGACTGATATGTCAACTTCTTCTCCTACACTGAGATTTTTTCTTCCATCTCTTATGTTCTGTCAGTGATGCTTGGGGTCTCTAGTTCCTGTTCGCTTTCTTAGATTTTCCATCTTTAGGATTCCCCTAATTTGTGTTTTCTTTATTGCTTCTATTTCCATTTTCAGGTCTTGAACATTTTTTTTTTCACCTGTCTGTTTGTATTTTCTTGGGTTTTATTGAGATTTATTCATTTCCTTTTTAATGGCCTCTATTATTGTCATAGATTAGATTAAAGTCATTTTCTTGTGCTTCAATTGTGTTGAGATATCCAGGGCTTGCTATAGTAGGATATCTGGGATCTGTTTGTGCCATATATCCTAGCTGTTGATTGTGTTTTTTACATTGGCCTTTAGTCACCTGAGTTTGGGATTATTATAGGTTTTGGTGCTGATTTCTGTGTTTATCTTTGTTATATGGATGTTTTTCTTTTCTTTGGTTTCTATTTCCTCTTTGTTCTTCTGGCCCGAATGGCCTGTAGTTCTGGTGAGTTTTCAGGTCCAGTAGTGTCTCTGCTGGGGTTTTTGTGACCTGTGTGACCTCTGGAGATTTGGATGACAATGTTGCCTCTGAGTTTCCATGTACCCATATGGCCTCTGGGGTTTTGGGTTCCTGCTTGGTCTCTGGGGTTCCTAATATAGTGTGGCTTCCAGTAAAGCAGAAGTCTTCTGCTTAAATTGTAATCCTGAATATGAGATAAAAGGGAGGGGGTATGATTGGGGGCTTTTGGAAAGGCTTTAAAGAATGTTAATGGGAGACGGGTAATATCTTACCTGGGGTCTCTAGAATGGGCCTAGCATTCTGGTAAAAAAAACCAGAGTTTTATGTCAGAATATGGATCCCAGGGTAAGGGAGTACAGTTTTCCACACCAATTCTTACAAAGGAAAACATAAAACTGGCTTACAGTTCAAAGGTTTAGTCTACTATTGTTATGATGGGAAGCTTGGCGGCATGGAGGCAGACACTGTGAGCACGGCGGCATGGAGGCGGACACCGTGAGCACGGCGGCATGGAGGCGGACACCGTGAGCAGGGCGGCATGGGGGCGGACACCGTGAGCAGGGCGGCATGGGGGCGGACACCGTGAGCAGGGCGGCATGGGGGCGGACACCGTGAGCAGGGCGGCATGGAGGCGGACACCGTGAGCAGGGCGGCATGGAGGCGGACACTGTGAGCAGGGCGGCATGGAGGCGGACATGGTGATGGGGAGATAGCTGAAAGTTGCACATCTAGATCCACAGACATCAGGAAGAGATGGTGAGCCATTAGACACGCTTAAACTTCTGAGATCTCAAGGCCCAATCTCCGGTGACACACCTCCTTCAACAAAGCTGCACCAGCTAATAGTGCCACTCCCTATGGGTCTATGGGGGCTGTTTTTATTCAAATCACCACGGAGGGGTAAGGGTTTTTGTTTTTCACCACAAGCATGGTGGATCTTTATTTTTATCAATAGTGCTTTTAACATCAGATTTATTTATTTATTTATGTATTTATGTATTTATTTTTTTACTTTATGACCCAGTATTAGCCCTTCCTCTCTCCCCAGTACCCCTTCATGTAAGTCCTCTCCTGCAACTGTAGTTTTTTTAAACCTATATACATATATATGTATATATGTATTTTAAATATATATATATTTAAAAGAATTACTTATTTTATTTATATGAGTACACTGTGGCTGTCTTCAGACACACCAGAAGAGGGCATTGGATCCTATTACAGACGGTTGTGAGCCACCATGTGGTTGCTGGGAATTGAACTCAGGATCTCTGGAAGAGCAATCAGTGCTCTTAACCACTGAGCCATCTCTCCAGCCCTCAAACCTATTTTTAATGATGGTTGTCAAATGCTTTAACCTCCCTTGTAGCCTATCACCCATCAGAAACAATATGGGGGAAGTGGACCTATTTAGAAAGTTTTTTTTTTTTTTTTTTTTTTTTTTTTTTTTTTTTGGCGTAACTGATGTATGTGTTGTCTAGAAATTGGCAGTTCAGTTCACAGGTCAATAGGGGCCACTCCATCTACTTGCAAACATGTCACAGATATACCAGCAGTCCAGTTCGGTAGAGTCAGGGTAGCAAACATGAATCAGCAGTGGCGGGCTTGACCTAGCAGAGACAGCCAGGCCTCAGCCTCAGCTCGAGTCAGCAGCAGGAGGGACCACCAGGAACACCAAGAGAAGTTCTGGACTGTGCCTGTCTCAGTAAAGTGAACATCAGACTCTAGACCCTTAAGGGTTGTACAGTTAGCTCTATAACCAACCAAACTCATCCTCTCTTATTGTCCCTCTATTTATACCCTCTAACAACTATCACGTGTCCTCCATGGCTCTTGTCTTAACATGTGCTCTGCCTCAGCTGACATCATTTTGCCAGTCATCCTGAGTCCAGGGAATTGACAAGAAATTGTAACACATTGGTGAGTTTCTCTCTATAGAGTCCAGACAAATGCTGCCCAACTACACAAATGCCGCTCAACTACACAGTGTAAGACAGAACAATACATGTGTGTTGTTAACAAAAAATCTTTCCGCATGTGTCTTTCACTTGCTTGTTTTAGCAGAACATCTTTTCATCTGTGTCTGCTTTAGCTAACCATTCCTTCATGTGTTTGCCCCAGCAAAACACCGTCTAAAAGCCCCCCTCTGGGCGTCACCCTTCCCACTCCCCATCTTCCCACCCTACACATCCAGTTGCTGTGGGACTAGGCACATCCTCTCATGTGCGAGGGTTTTAAAGGAGGAAAGAAAAGATGTAATGTATTATAATCTTAAAACCACAACACAACACAAAATAAAACAAGAACAGCAGCAACAAGATCAAACCTCCCAAACAAACATTCCTCAAAAGGAGAAACTTATTCACGACAAACTAGTGAACTTAGTGTAACACAGTTTGAACCTGTGGGCTTTTCTCCCTTCACTTGTCAGGTTTGTGGACATTCTGTGGGCAAGACATGAGGCCAAGAACTTGCTGCAGAAGCTGGAAGATGCTCATCTGATTAAGAACACTGCCCTTGTAGGTGGTGATCTTGGGGCAAGCAAATTCTCCTACCATTCTGAAGCTGTTTTCCTATGTGGACCAACCTACTGACCAGGAGATTTTACAGGAATTCAAAAAGAATTCTGGGAAATGAGAATGCCAAGAAAGACTTGAAAAATCTATGCCTCTTGGGTTGGATGAAATTCATGTGTACACAGGTGAGATTGGGCTAGGGTCTAGATGTCTCAAGCTTTTTTGGCACATGGGGTAGGCAGTTACACTCAGGAGATGTGAGAGAACCTGGTAGGAAATAAAAGCCAATGAACCTTGAAAACAGTCTGTTGTTTAGATGTGTTCTGAAGCTCACACACATATATCCATCAGCAAGCTTTAGTTGCCTCTGGGTAATATTTGCCTGAATCTTAGGAGTTCAGGTTCAGAAATATGATGAAAGTATATGCAAATGTGAAAAGCCGCCACACATTACTGGGTAGATAGACTCCACAGACTTATCTCAGACAAGTTACAAAACAAACAAATAGTAGCAGCCCTTAGGGGAAAGAGCCAGAATCCAGGATTGCTTCAATATATTCCCTAAAATGTCAAGTATTCTACAAAATATTATGCAAAATCCACACCAAAATGTGGCTCATATTCAGGGCAAAAAAGGTATTTAATATATTCTAACTTTAGCTAGAAATTGGACTCAGTAGCCAAATAGGTCAAAAAAGTTACTCTCAGGACTTAGAATGTAGTTCCTATATAGAATTCTCACCTTGCTTGTACAAACAAGGCCCTGGAGCCAGTCTCAACCTCCCCTTGAGACACACACCTCCACATATACCACATGCACACACTCCACACCCAAACCCCTAAACACATACATACCACATATACATACAACAATACAAGACCACAACACACTATACATATATACACATTCCACATACACACTCACCACACCTATGTGTACACACACATACACACACATACACAGACAACTATAGTAGCATTTTTATAGCTACACTATAGAAATTATCACCTATAAAAAAACAAAAGAAAAATGTGATAAGATGATAGAACGAGGGGCTGGGAAGATGATGCAGAGGTTAAGAGTGCTTGCTGCTCTCGCAAAGACTCTAAGTTTGGTTCCCAGCACCCACACAGGGCAGCTCACAACTACCTATAGCTCCAGCGCCAGGGCTCCAAAAGCCTTTTCCAAAGTATCTTCTAGCCTCTAAGGGCAACCACACCCATATAGTGCACACAAACTAAGTGCACATACACATACACACAACAAATAAGATAGATGACGCAATGAATAGAGAACTTCAGCAAAGAGATAAGAATGACTTAGTAAAGAACAACAGTTGAATTATGGATTTGAAAACAAATCCATTATTTCTTCATATTACCATAGTAGATTTGTAATAAGAGAGAAAGAGAGAGAGAGAGAGAGAGAGAGAGAGAGAGAGAGAGAGAGAGAGAGGAGATCTGAGTAGCAAAATATAATGTTGAAAGGAATGAGTAGTCTGAGACCTATGTGGCCGTATCAGGCTTGGGAACACATGCAAAAAGAGAAGAACAGAAATGACTTGAAGAATTAGGGAGCAACAACTTTTGACAAAAAAGTCTGAAAAATGTTTTTATGAAAATATTAATCCAGAGACCCAAGACGACCAACAGACTCCAGGTAGGGAACCTGCAAGAAAATTCACACATGGATCTACTGTAGCGAATTCGTTAAAGACCAAATAGAGATGAAAAAAGTGGTTTAGAGAAAAGTGGCCACTACATTTAGGGAAATAATCTAATTGACAGCTGACTTCTTAGAAAAATCATGGAGGACCCAAGGCAGTGAATGGACACAGTGAAAGAGAAGAAAGGCAAACACACCCGCCAAACTAAACCTTTGTGTGCTTCAAAGCTATATTTTAAATTTGAAGGAGAGAGAGAGAGAGGGAGAGAGAGAGAGAGAGAGAGAGAGAGAGAGAGAGACAGAGACAGAGACAGAGACAGAGAGACAGAAACAGAGAGACAGAAACAGAGAGACAGACAGACAGATAGAGAGAGACAGAGACAGAGTCTCTCATTCCCAGATAAACGTCCACCACATTCATGTACCCATGAATTTGTCCTTTGTTCCTCCCCCCCCCCCATGGGTATATTCTTGTACTTGTGGACATAGTCAGAGACACTGTTGATAGTTTATGTTTTGAAGTTTCATAGGCCAACTTTTTTCTCATATTTTATATTTTATTGGGAATTTCTGGCATTTTGGCTTCCAGGTCAATTTTAGAATTACTATATTTCATTAAAAAAAAAAATCACTCAAGGATTTGGTTGGAATTTTGGCATTGTACCAGTTGGTATTTTATACTAGTAAAAAACAAAACTTAGAAGTCTCACTAAGGGAATCCATTTAAAATGCAAATGATCTTAAGTACAAAGGAACTTTTGATACTGGCTTAGTATTTCAGAGAGCGAAGATTACATGGTTGATTAAAGTGAGGAAGGGTGGCGTGTGGTGGTTTGAGTCAGAATGGCCTCCATAGGCTCATAAATTTGTGTTTGTTTCCCAGCTGGTAGACTGTTTGGGGAGGATTAAGAGGCATGGCCTTGTTAGAGAAAGTGTGTCACTGGGGGATGTGCTTTGAAGTTTCAAAAGAACATGCTAGTCTCTCTCTCTCTCTCTCTCTCTCTGTCTCTGTCTCTCTTCCTCTCTCCCTCTCTCTCTGTCTCTCTCTCTGTCTCTGTCTCTCCCTCTCTCCCTCTCTCCCTCTCTCCCTCTCTCCCTCCTCTTTTTTTCCCTCTCTGTCTGCTGCCTGTGGATCATATGTAAGCTCTCAGCTACTGCTCCAGTACCATGCCTGACTGCTGCCATGCTGTTTGACATGATGATCATGGACACGACCTCTGAAACTATAAGGCAGCCCCCAATTAAATGATTTCCTTTACAAGAGTTCTTGGTTATGGTGTCTTTACAGCAATAGGACAGTAACTAAGACATGTAGTGATTTGACTGTTCTTACAGTCTGTGTATCTGCCTTTTGGGTCTCATAGTGTGATTCAGAAATCTCATTCTCTGGGACCCAGATCACTCGGACAGTTGTAGATCCTTGGGAAGGAGTAAAATTTAACATGGCAGTTTGGGGCTGTGTCTCCTGGATGTAGTCATCTGTGACCAGTGGCAGCATTTGATGGTACTGGTGTCTCCCATGGACTCACTTGTTAGAGACAGTCTCATTTTATCTTTCTACTGCTATTGAAGTCAATGCTATCTGCTAGGTTTTCCTGGAACCTAAGCACTTTGGATAACTCTGTTTCCTTCCTGGTCATGGGCATTGTGGATGGGTGCCAACTCTTTCACTATGCTTTCAGGTTTTCTTTTCCGAGTAAATTTTAAGGGTCAGTATTAAAGCTCACCTCTTGATTTTGTGGTTGTGTCTGACTTATTGTTCGGCATGTTTATTTTATAGTATTGCATTTCAATCAGGCAGGCTTACATCTCCAGTACCATTTTTAATGAGTGAAACATTATACTGTATTGCTTGCGCATGTCATAGCCTTTCATTAAGTCCCAGGCACTCCTCCTATTACCATCATTTCTTTGTGTATGGGTACTAGTGTGGACTGAGCTTTGTGCTTGTCTTTCATGTATGCCTAGCTTTTTATGTGGCTGCTGGGTTCTGAATGAAAGCTCTCATGCTGTGAGGCAGGCACTTAACTGATGGAGCCATCTCCCTAGCCCCACACTTTCAACTGGTTTTTACAAAACAGGGATTAAATACAATTTTGGAACATTGTGGTGGTCCTCACCTCTTCTTATTACTGCAAAATCAGAAGGTGGCAGTGGAAACCTGAGCCTGCCACCTTGAAAACTATTTTGGTATCAATCTGAATTTCTTTTTGCTATAAACACAGCAAAATAGTTTAATCACCACCGAAACAGTTAAAATTTAGGTATACATAGACTCGTTTACATTTTTATATGTATTTGCTTATTTTTATTTCATACTTATGTGTGTTATGCCTGATGTATGTCTGCTTACCATGCATGTGATCGACCAGAAGAAGGTGTCAGATCCTTTGGAACTTGAGTTACAGATTGTTATGAGCTGCTATGTGGGTGCTGGAATCAAACCTAGGTCCTCTGGAAGAGTAGTCCGTGCTTTTAACAAATGAGCCATCTCTCCAGCCTTTTATATATAGACTTGTTATAAAAGATTTTATATATGAATATATTTATAGCAAAACCCCACACATAGATACACATGTGTACATGTACACACACGTGCACATACCCAAGCACAATGCAACATGCACACTTACAAATGCCTATACATAAAAATACCCATGTGCGCTTTACATGTACAAAAGCATGCAGCCTCATACACAAACATACATAGTCACACTTGCATATGCACACCCACTAATGCTCTTATGTGCACACTCACACAGTCACAGATCTGTACATTTACACATGCTAACAATCACAAAACACACACTCATGTACATACACATGCACACACACAGGTGCTCACAGGCATCCACACTCACACACTCACACATGCACATTCACACACATACTTGCCTGCCTACATGTCATGTAGGTGCACTCACAAATGTGAACACTAATACACACTTGCACATATGTATAGATAGACACACTGACATTTGAAAACACATTTATATATACACACATACTTACTCATATAGTTACACTGACATCTTCACAACCCACACTCATAAGAATCATGCAAACACACATTCACGTTATCACATACATATATTCTCACACACACTCACAAAAGAGTATTCATACATGAACATACTCACATATGTACTCACACACTGACAGTCACACATACACACAACCATATACCGTATTCAAAATGACTACATACAAACACATACTCACACATAGATACCCACAGACACAAACACACACATGCTCACAATATGTGTAAATGGATCTCTATATTCACACAGGAACATTCACATGTGCAATTATGTATTTACACACTCTTATACACATACACACAATACTCACAAATCATATACAAGTACATACATGTACATTCCCACACATGCTCACACTTAAAAAACTTGTCTAGTGTACATACATTCACATGCATATCTGTACATGCATCTCAAACATGTAGGCATCCATATGCTTACACAGGCATACTTATTCAAACTCATGTGCATGTGTGTGCATATGCAACACATACAGAGGCAGAAAACACACAAACATCAACTATCACAGACATATAAATATATATACATCATTACTCAATATATACTTATAATCTTACATTCAAATATGTACTACAGTAACACATGTTCATACACAAATGCACACAAAATCAGTGAAGAAAAATATAATACTTAAACAAGAGTTAATAAACAGGAAATACAGGTTGTATGAGAAACTAGGATGAAAAATCCAGTTTCGATTAGGTTATGCAAGTTAGGTAAGACATTCCTATGGACATTTCATGTAAATTAAGTCCTGTTAGATTAGTAAGAGTATCATTAAAAAGTATATTGGGAAGAGGCAAGTAGAATATTCTAAAAGCAGATCTGAAACCATAAGGAGGGTCCCATAGGTTGAGTTGGGGTTCTCTGCTCCCAATTTACATTTTATGTTTTACCCCAATTACTTTAGTGTATATATGGCCTTAGCCTCATCACTCCTGGACTGTCCTGATCATCCTCACTGGCACCACAGGGGCAAGAGAATGGTTTTCCCGAAGCAGCAAGGCAGTGGCTTGCTATTTGTGACTGGCGCTATTGCCCTCAACAGAGTTCCTCTGCACAGAACACACCAGAAATTTGTCCTTGCCACCTCTACAAAAGTTGATATCCACAAGATTAAAATCCCCAAACATCTGATTGATCCTTCAAGAAGAAGCAGCCTCGCGCAAACCCAGGCACCAGGAGGATGTGATCTTCGACACAGAGAAGGGGAAACACGAGATTACAGAGCAGTGCAAAGCTGATCAGAAGACTGTGGACTCAGACTTTCCGGGAAGATGAAAGCTGTTTCTCAGCTCCAGGGCTGCCTGCCAACTCAGCTCTCCCTGACAATCGGGATACAGCCTCACACACTGGTGTTCTAAATTGCTAACAACCCAATTAAAGAGCTTCATGAGTTAAAAAAAAAAAAAAAGTCGTACGAATGGACATTCATACAGTCTAGCTCTGTGTGAGAAGACGCTAGAGCATGCAGAGGGAAGATCATGGAAGGACCCAGAATGACCATCTAGAGCTCAAGGATGGAACCTGAAAATCCTGTTGACAGGATCACAGACTTCCACCCTCTAGGTCTGGGAAGAAAGGAATTTCTGGTTAAGCTTTCTCATCTGCAGTCCTTTGTACTGGGCAGCCCTGGCCAGGTCAGAGTGGTCACATTCCTAGCTTTTCCATCAACCTTCTAGTGGCTTCTTAGTGTTTTCTTCACTCTAGACTCACTTTTCTTGATTCGCTTCTTAAAGATAAAGCATTTTCTCTTCATGGCCTCAGCCATGTTTCTAGCTCATGGCTCTTGTCTGAATTTGTGGGTTATTTATTTCCTTTGCAGGTTTATTTTTCTCCTATAAAGTCCATTGCATCCATGTTACTGCTCCCAGGCTCCCATTGTGTTTGCAGGCACCAGCTTGCCTGTCTCACAAGAGCCCCTAGACTGCTGTTTTCGTGTATTTTCCTTCTACAAGCTTCTCTCCCAGACCAGGATTTTTCTATTAAGTTCATTCACTGGCAGTGATACTGTGGGATCTTAAACAGCCCACCGTTCCAACTTTCCACTCCAGCTGTTCCAATTTGTCACTCCTTGTCTTTAAGGGTGCCTTTGATTATAGTTAATATATATGGTTATGTGTCCGACATTTTACCATTGCTTCCAGTTGATCCTTTGTGTACATAGGAAATACCACTCTACAGGCCCTCAAATTGATGAGTGCTTAAATCCCTTACATGTATTGGCGTGTTTGCATACAAACTCCATGCAGATGAGACTACCTGCATCCTTTCGTCTGCTTAAAAACATCTCTAAGTCACTCATGAAGTCTAATAAAATGTAATTGGTATATAAGGAGCTGATACTATATTATACAGGAATAAATATGAAAAAGCGCACATGTTCACACACACACACACATGATGGTTTGAATGAAAATGGTCCCCATAGGCTCATAGGATATGGCACTATTTGCAAGGATTAGGATCTGTGACCTTGTTGGAGGAAGTATGTCACTGGGGCTGGTGGAGTCGGTAAGCTTTGAGGTTTTAGAAGCAAATGCCAAGCCAGTGGATTCAAAATCAACATATAAAACTCAGAAGTCTCTTATGAGTTAGTAATAAATTCACTGAGAAAGAAAATAAGAAAGTAACCTTTTATGAAAGAACAATAAGAAAACAAAATACTTAGAAATAATCCCCAAGGAAGGATGTTAAAGACTTCTACAAAGAGGATTTCAAATTACTGAAGAAAGAAAATATCAGAAGGTGGAAAGACATCTCATGTTCATGGATTGGCACTTAATTTGTTAAAATGTTCACAATCCAAATGGAGCTACAGATTCAATGCAATTTCCACCAAATTATACCAGAATATAAGACAACCCAAATCATATGCAAGCACAAAAGATCCCAAGTCATCTATTCTTAACAGAGACCAATGTGGGAAACATCATAATACTGGGTTTCAAATTTAAATGGTATGTTCCCTGTAGCCTCTGACTTTTGAGTACTTGGTTCTTGGTTAGTGATGCTGTTTGGGGGAGGTTTAGGAGTGTGGCTTTGATAGAAGTTTGTCACTGAGGTTGTCTTTGAGAACTTAGACTCAAGCCATTACTAGTTCACTCTCTCTACTTTGTGCTCTCCTGTCACTGTAACTTCAGTCTACTATCATGGGCTGTCACCTTCTGGAATCACAGGGCCAAGAAAGCTGCCCATAGCTTGAAGGACAGCATATTATCAATTAGCCTGGGTGCAAATGTAATCTGAAAGTAGGAGCAGAATGATTTAGGCACTAGACCGGGGTCTGGGAAAGAGCTTGGAAAGGTAGAGGAGGGGTTGCATGACTGATGTTCAGTGTATGTATGCATAAAAATTATGTTGAAACTCATGAAGTTTCACAATTAACATGCATGATAATTATAGTAAGAAATTTGGGTGCTACTAACTATTCTTTTTACTTATTTAAAATTTTATCTTTATGATATGAATTTGCATATAAATGTATCATCTGGAATTTTTCTTTCTTTCATCTATTGGTACACTACCATTTCCATATCAAACTTTATGGGAGCTTTATAGTACTCTTTGATATTTGTCAGAACTCTTTGCCGATCATTATTTCACCCTTTTTACGTTTTCTTGGTTGCTCTCATGCATTTAAATTCCAGATGCATTCTAGACTTAGCTTGTAACATTTCATAAAAAAGTCGTGTTGAAAATTGGATTGGAATTTTATTATTTTTGTACCAGTTATTATATTAGCAACAAACCCGCAAGCTCATGTAAAATATAAATGACTCTGAAAACAGGAATTAAGAAAAAAGGATGCTGAAGTGTCTCAGAGAATTGAGTGGATCATTTGTTGATTAGTGGTGTGGTGGTGCTGCAGTCCTTAGCAACTGAATCTTGGTGCTTTCTCTCCATGTCCTTGTCACTAATGTGACCCAGAACCTTCAATCCCTGCTATTCATGTGCTCCAGGTTAAGTTCCAGTTACCTCTAAGTCTTTGAATCAGTCTGCTTTCTATCACTGCAACAAAATACCATAGACAATTAAAGGAGAAAAGATTATTTCTGATAATAGTTTTGGATCTTACAGTCCATAACTGAGTGATCCCCCTATTGCTCTGATCATTGGATGAAGGAGACACACCATGGTTAGGAGCATATGGCAGAGCTAAATTTCCCATCTCACCGGACAGGAAAGAGGGAAAAGAAAGTGGCTCAGGTGCACAGTCCCTTTCAACAGCATGTTCTCAGAAATGCAAGGATTTCCTTCTTAAAAGTCTATAGTGCTTCCTATCAGATCTACTCCAGGGATCAAATCTTTAGCACATGACATTAGAGGACACTTAAGGTCCAAGTTATAGCATCGTCTGAGGTCATGCATCTTCATAATAGAGCTAAGTGTCTCTACTGCGTATAGGGGTTAGAAACAAAACCAAAGTTGGATCTATTTATTTACCTGAATTTAGGCTCTTTGGGTTGTTATCAATTATTTCTCTAGTTTGCTATGGTTAATCTCACATTTCCTGCACCAGTGGATACGATGTAAGTACAATAAAACTTATCATGTGGTGAATACTTATCACATGGTGTATAAAATGGCCGGTGGGAACAGGAGGATAAGGAATGATGAATACAACTCTTCTTTAGTATGCTGAAGAGGGGGTGGTGGTAACTATATGAGTGTCGGTAAAGAGGAGGAGAAGAAAGCCACAGTCACCATTTATCTCTGGTTGCAGACCTTCTTAACCTTTGACTTTCCTATGACTTTGGTGATTCTCGATTCTTCCTGTTTTATACCTTGATATGATTGTGACTTCCCTTCCCTGGTCGACTTACCTTCATCACTGAGGCATCTAAGCAGCTAGCATTACCGAATACTAAGGATTTGAATAGCCTTATGTTAACAGTTAAAATTAGCAATTTCCCAGGCAGCCATGTTGTGGTAGCTTTAAGACAAACGTGATGGTTTCACTCTAGTATGTTCTTTGGTGTTCAGGGTTCAATGTATTCCAGCATGGCTCACATTTTCACTAGGAGAGTTTGGAGGCAGAAAGGGGGGTGGGGGTTATGGATAGACCATCCCTGTTGGTCTTGGTAACTCACTAATGTGTTTAGTTACCGCTTGCAAGCCACAGCCTTGTTTTCTAGGCAAGCCTGTCAGTCACATGAGCTGAAAGGCCACACCTCCTTTCTTTGGTTCTTTTCTTAGTAACATGGTGATCGCACAGTGGCCTAGTGACTGATCTTTGTACCATATCAGCAAAATCTTTACTGCCTTTCCTGGTGTTTGTATTTGTGTCATATGTACTAAAAAAAAAAAATCCCATAACATGTGATCACTTGTTTTTCTTTTATCTAGATTGCCTTATTTACTTAATTTTGAACTAATCTTCTCTGCACTTTAAAAGCTGCCTCAAAGCCAGTTTAGAATTACTCAAAATAATTGTTGATAAACAGAGATGCCTGTGTTAAAGCAACAGTCTCAGGGTTTTTAGATGGTGAGAAAATAAATTTGGCCCTCAATAAGAGGTGCCTGCCTTCCTTCCCTCCCTCCTTCCTTCCTTCTTCCCTTCTTTCCTTCTTTCCTTCCTCCCTTCCTCTCTTCTTCCTTCCTTTCTTCCTTCTTTCCTTCCTTCCTTCCTTTCTTCTTTCCTTCCTTCCTTTCTTCCTTCCTTCCTTCTTTCCTTCCTCCCTTCCTCTCTTCTTCCTTCCTTTCTTCCTTCTTTCCTTCCTCCCTTCCTCTCTTCTTCCTTCCTTTCTTCCTTC
>JADRCD010174521.1:0-36893 GCA_019843815.1 Montemys delectorum | reverse complement strand
GTGTGTGTGTGTGTGTGTGTGTGTGTGTGTGCGTACGTGTGTGTGTTCGTGTCAATATTTGGGGAAAGATAAGAAAATGTCACCATACCCTTGCTAACCCTCTGACACCCTTGGCTTCATGGGACTCCAAGAACTGCTTCTGAGTGACTTGTTCAGAAAGGGATGACACTGTTAGTGATTGTGTCCTCTGCCTCCACCACCTCACTGATCAGGTGAGCTGTAAAAAACTGTCTGGGTGGTTAAGTTATGTGCAATGTTGTAGGTAGTATTTTCGTTCTTGAGAAATGGATTTGCCAACGGTGCCGTGATCGTATTGTTGTTGACTGCATCTGACTGAATCTGAGGAACAGTAGCCTAGTGAGTTGCAATAACTGATAGTGATGCTAAGCCTCTGTCCCAGGACTCTGTTATGGCGGTGTTTTCCTAGTGGGGATGCTGGGGAGCATTTTCAGTTACAGTTGTCAGAGTTCTTACAACGTCCAGTGTGTCATACTGGTACTCTGTTAAATATCCTCCAGAGGGTGTATGGCACAGTGAAGTAGCTGGCCCTGCCACAATTGAGAAGCACTGAACTAGCCTGATGATATGAGTATTTCTTGGGATGTATCTTTAGAAGATACCAAGTAGCATTCTGGCTTTAGTATATGTTCATATTTTACGCCATTTGTATATCACCATATATAATTATGAAAATTGAAAACAATTCTTTTGAGTCTGCAGAGCAGATTTTTTTTTTAAAGATTTTTTTTTTTTTTTGGTGGGGGTGGAGTGGGCTCGAGGCAGGATTTCTCTGTGTAGCCCTGGCTGTCCTGGAACTCACTCTGTAGACCAGGCTGGCCTCAAACTCAGAAATCCGCCTGTCTCTGCCTCCCAAGTGTTGGGATTAAAGGTATGCACCACTACCTCCCTGCTACACTAAAAGTCTTAAGGGAAGAGCCAGTGAGATGGCTCAGCAGGTACAGCCGCATGCTATTCCCGCAATTGCTTGCTTAGAACTAGTAACTGCTGCATCTGAATTCAGATCTTTGTAAAAGTTCTTTGTCTCTGAGATACTAGACATCAGGCTTACTGTATTAGTAATGTGTGTTTTTGATGTTATTCTATCAAAAAAAACTAAACTCAGTTGTTTCTTGTATAATAATGGCACTGTAAACACAAACATAATCTCCACACTTTTCTTCAGCTTTTCCAAAACCAGCCTTAGTACTAAAGAAAAACAACAGACAAAAAAATCCTGCTGTATTCAAATGTGTGACAACTTACCCTAGCAGACAGGATTCATTGGCATACAGTCATTTCATTCAAATTAAAAAAAAAAAAAGAATCCTCACTAAATCTTATAAATGCTTGATGGAAGATGTACTGCTAAAGTTGTGCTTTTTTAAAAACGTTATAGATTTGGGGGTTGTACTATTTATAACTACTGATCATTGCCTCGAAGAGACATAGCAAGTGGATGGCAAGAGTTTTCTTAAGAAAATACATGTAGAATACATATTTACATCAGGTAAGAGGCAGGCTGACCTCTAATTTCAAGGACAAACTGGCCTATATAGCATGTGTTCTAGGCTAGCCAGGGCTGCATAGTCAAACCCTGAAACCCTGTTTCAAAAGCAAACAAACAAACAAACAAACAGAGGAGATCCACATAAACCACCACTTCAAATGAAGAGATTTAAATTTCTGTAATGGTGCTTCAAACAGTGGTTGGGCTTTGTGAATTTCATTTTGTTTGATTTGGGTCTGATGGGTATGTGATCATTTTTCTAAAAGCAAACATTTAGTTATGGTTTAGGTCCCATATAGACCAAAGTCTAGATGGAAAGCAGAGGCACTCATTCATTTTGCTTAGCAACCAGCCTGTTGTGTCCTGTTTTGCTACTGAATGCACACAGTCATCCTCACAAGTGTGTAGACAACCAGCTGGACTCAACTGGACAGGACTTCCTTCACCTGCTTTCTAGATTAGTCTGGAGAACACCAACTCACTGTGCTTAATCATGAGGAAATGTGCATGTAAACTCCAAATGCAAGCTCACCAATCTCAAAAGCCCCTGCTATGAGAAACCACCTTCTAATTCAGGAAGGCAAATGTCCCTCAAGTTCAGAACTGTTTCACTTCTGGTCTTTTCTCTTATCAACCTTACAAGTCCATTACTCCAGGAACATAGTTGCCAAGGCTTTAGAAAATGGCAAGCAGCACTGAATAAAAGCAGTAGTTTAAGTTTTGAAACCAACTATAGAAAAATCCTGCAGTGGAAACTCTGATCTGATCTATTGGCTTTGATTCCTCTCCACCTTAACCCGCTCATCATTGTTCTTCCCTAGGAAACAGCAATTCTGTTGGCATGTGAAGCTCCAGTTTCCTCAGAGCCAAGCAGAGTATGTAGAAAAAAGGTACGCTACCACTTACTGCTGTCCGTTACAGATGTTTTCCTCTAAGGCTCTGGCATTACACAGGCGAGTGGCTGAGTGAGTAAGCTAAACTGTGCGTGTCACACAGTGCAGTGTCATTGGCAGTGATTATGGGGCCTGCAGCCAAGCCCAGTGGCATGCAGATCAAATCAGCTACGATGCTGACAGTTCTGTCTCAGAGTATGGAAAACTCCAGAAATTTTAACCATTTCAGGAATGTCTACAAAGTGGGTCAAACTTAAAGGGGAGAAGTTAACATAGACTGTGGCAGTAATTGTTTGAGCGGGGAGCGTGATTTAAGGAAAGGGACGTGATTGAATCAGGAGGTCTGAAACTGAGGATTACATAGGACATGAAAGATAACCAAGAATTCTACTATAGAAAAACTCCTCTATAGTGATAGAATCCACAGAAAATATTATAGGTATATGTATGAACCTGTGCGTATTCATCATAACATATCTACATATGCATGCATAGATACATCATAACTTAATGTTTTTAAGGCTTGTTAAGGTTTTTTAACTAAGAATATCCACGTATCACTCAGATTCTATTACCCATGTGCCGTGCGGTTCTAAGTGGATGGTAGGTGGCGTCCTCAGCATCTGTCCCCACTGTGCATTCTGACTTTGGAATTGTCATGGGGAGTTAGCAAAGAATTTTGTTAACCAAGCAGAAGGCAGGACTGGTCTTACTTAATACAAAGGAGTTTGACGGCAGTGGTTCAATGTGTTAAATTACTAGGATATGTTACTGTTTTGGAGGAGTCTTAATTTTGTTATGCAGCTTTTATAGAAATGGAAAGCTGTGTGCATATACAGGAAAGTTTGAAAACCTAAAATGCTTCATACCAGGGAAATTGGTATCAACTTCGAAGCCTGATTTGTGACTCTGGCTGAGTGAACAGAACACTGGCTGAATTGCAGCCTCCTGAGCGTTCTTCAGATATACTTCTTTGAGCTTCATACATGTTTCAGTTTTAACTTTTTAAAGTTTGAACATAGGTGTACATTAAAAGCAGCTTCATATTTTTATAAGTGATAAGATTTTCTAAAGTTTTAAAGACTTTAATCACATGTTCCTAGAAAGTCTTTTGTGTTTTTCTTCTGCAAAAACTTAATCATGAAAGAATGTTCTATGCTATATTTTGTCAAGAATAAAATAAAGGGTCCTTGCCAGCTTTTACATCAAATTTAGTAGTTTTAAGTTAACACTTAGTAGCAATTATAAATAATAATGCAGCTATTTTTTTTTCTTTGTTGGAAAGAGTACCAGATGATAAAACTATTAATGAAATTCTAAAACCTTACATCGATCCTGAAAAATCTGACCCTGTGATTCGTCAGAGGTATGTTTTAAAAATCTTGTAGCTTTCCTGACAAGATTTAAACTGTTGACATAAAAACGACGTATGATTGTGCACTTGTGTGCACACACGTGCTGCAGAACACATACAGTGTATAGAAAGCTTTGGAGAATGGGCTCTCTCCTTCTACCTTGTGCCTCTCAGGGTTAGAACTTAGACCACCAGGCTTGACCATAAGCATCTTTACTTGCTGGGTCATCTTGCTGGATGCAAATGTTAAAGTATTTTAAGTGTGTATTTATTATAGGAAGTTGTGACTGTATTTAAATATGTTGTTGGAATTTGCTGAGGTTCAGTCATTGTAAAACTAGTGCCATTTACTGTGCCACAGACACTCAAGTAGGCAGTAATGGTATCAATTCATTTAACTGTTGCAGCTGCTCATACCCATTTTACAGGTGGAGAAACTGAGCCTGCAGGCTAACTGAGTAGGTTAAATAACCTCCTGTGACCAATAAGCAAGGAAGCTGAGATTCAGACCCGTATGGGACTAAAGTCTGCAGTCTCAGCCTTAGACCAGACTGCCTTTCACATTGAACCAAAAATTCTAAAACTTAAAGCTTCTCTAGTAACTGTAAAAGGCAGGAAATTATTTTTCAGCCAAGTCCTCAAAGAATCTAAATAAGGTTATACTTTGCCTCCAGAAATACAGCATGGTCAAAAGTGGCTAGCACAGCTTAGTGGAAAGTTTCTCCTGGATATGTGAATTAAGTAGCTACCTCTGTCTGCCTCTTAGGAACTGTGTGATCAGAGCAAACTGCTTCACCAGCACGCTTTCATTTCCCCATTAGTGGAATTAGAATAATACTAGAAAAAAGAGTCAGGAAGTGTGAGAAAGAAGTATGAAGTGCTCAGGGCCTGGCCTACTCTGCGCTGCACTGACCGGAAGCTTGGTGCACAGCTGCTTTCCAGTTCGAGCTCCCCGGCAGGACCGAGTGGATGGCCTGTTCTTGAGATGGGAGGGCTGGTTGGATTCCTAGAGCGTTGACATTTACACCTGGTGGATCCTCAGTGTCTGATCTGATCCTGTTGTCTCTCACTATTGAAGAAGACAGAGCCAGCCAGACTCCTGCAAGCCATACAGGAACAACTCTTGACAGTTAAAGCTTGGTTAATTGATAATCTGGTAATTATCATTGCTCAGATAGTTGGCATTGATGGGCAGCGCTTGTTTCTAAACTGAAAGCAGTGTAGTGGTAAGCAGCTGGCTGTTGCTGGTACAAGGATATTTTCTAGCACGTGTGGTGACAAAACAGGACTTGAGTTTCAGATGTGTAACCTCTTACTAGGCATTACTTTCACATCTTGCTTAGAAAACATCTTTTCTCTCTCTCTAGGATAGCTGAGTTATAAACATTAGCTACTCATACATGCTCAGTCTCTATAAAGACTATCTTGGAGTAGATTAAAAATTAATTTTGCTTCCTCCACTGCAATGTTTTCTTTCAGATTGAAAGCCTATACACAGTCACAGACCGGGATCCAAATTTTAATGAGGGTCGAAAATATGCAGCAAAATATGATAAGGTAAAATTGTTCCCCCATTTTCTCTGTGCATAATTAACTAGCTTAATTAGGTGAAGTAGCTAACTATTATACTCATTGTTTTGCTGTTAACAAAAATCTAGAAATCTAAACTTATCATTTTCAAGTTAAAACGCTAAAATAATCACACACAAGTTTTATAGCAATCGCCTATCTGGGTTTTTTGGCTTTTCAAGGCAGGGTTTCTCTGTGTAGCCCTGGCTGTCTTGGAACTGGGACCAGGCTGGCAGAGATCCACTTGCCCTTGTCTCACAAGTGGTGGGATTAAAGGTGTACACCCATCACACTTGGCTTGAGTATTTTAGATGCAACCAGAAGTCGCTCATCTCAAGAATGTATGAGTTCCGATGTTTATATTTATAATTTTGGAAGCTCAAAAGCTCACATTATCAAGTGGCTGCTTCATAAACTGTCTTAGAAAGAGCACCACATAGAAAGGCAAACCATGAGCTGAGAGATTATCGCTGGACTCTGTTCATCATTGACTAGATCACCTGTGGAGCCATGTCTCCACCACTGAGCTTTGACAACTTGTGCTAGGCTGCTGCTGAGCGGTGGCATCTATCTGGGACTACAGGAACGAGAGAAATGTGAGAGAGTTGGCCATCTTGCCTCCCCAAATTTCTGGCTTTAATCTCCTACACTGAAAGAAAAGAAAATATGGGGGGAAATGTGTTATCTGAGATAATTGCAAGTAGCAGACATTAGTCGCTGTTCAGGGACCATCCAGATGGCTTGCTTATTGTTTGCATCAGTACACGAATCTCACACCCAGAGTACTTTAACAAAAGGAAATAGTATTCGTTGTAGTCATTTTAGCATGAGCTATTTATTTAGTACGAGTGCGTGCGTGCGTGCATGCCTTACACTTTTCCTATTCGGGCTGCCTGCCTGATAATTCAGTTTGCCCAGACCTGGGAAGGCAGCCTGGGTCATGTTTACACAGTCACAAAACAAAAGAAATGACGGACATCTTGGCCTTGCTTGTTGATTGGTTACTGATTTGTTTAGGTTGGTATATTGTCCCATTTTCCTTCACTAACTGTAAAGTGAGGTTTATTCTGCTTGGATTTGAATCAAGGTAAGTTGGGCTGTGGATGGTGAACAAAGGCAGTAAGTACTCATTAAACTGATCAGATTTGACTGCTTGGCACTGTGCTCACTTCTAAAACTCAAGAACAGCAGAGTGGTTTTGATAAAAAACATAATTGTAGGATACTTACTTAAACTATAGGACAGATTGCTGGTCTAATGAATTAACAAAGGCAAAGTGTAGAGGGCTGAGAAGCAGCAGAAGTGCCTGTCAGAGGACATGAGCCCGAGAGAAGTCAGAGGAGTAGTCAGTCCTGGAAACCAGTCAGATCGGGATGGCTTAGAGACTCCAGCAGGTGAGCCAGCCTGCACATACACCACATTTGCTGCTGCAACTGGGTTTACAAAGAGAACGGCCTCTTTTATTAGTTATATGACTAAGATCATCCCTTATCAGAGAAATGTTGTTCCAGTAAGAGATAATAACATTGTCTTTCTAGAGTACATAATTTATAGAGAACTTAAAGCCCTGTTTGTCTTACATTAAAACATTCCATATTAGATCTTACAGGCCACATTTCTTGTTGATAAAATTCACAATAAATATATATCCCATTATTTTAACTTGGCAAAAAATACATTCAGCTTAGTATCTTACGAAAATGATGTGACTGTAAAAGATTGTCATTTTGGTTTGCTTTTTTTTTTTTTTTTTTTTTTTTTTTGGTTTTAGCATCCTAGAGATTCTTTCCTTGGTTAAAGAAGGAAATGAGTTCTGAATGAATGAAGTTCCATGTGGCTAACACTGGCCTAAGTGAGGCATCATGTTTTTTAAGTAACAGCTCCTTTTAGCCGATCATTTCTTCAGGGAGGCATACTGAGGTCAGTGTTAGCTGTTCTCGCAGGCTGCTCACCACAGGGTGCACATACTCGTGTTGGTTTACATTTCTTTTCTTTTTTTTAAGGTTTATTTATTTTATGTATATGAGTACACACTGTAGCTGTACAGACAGTTGCGAGCCTTCATCTGGTTGTTGGGAGTTGAATTTAGGACCTCTGCTTATTCTAGTCAACCCCACTTGCTCCAGTCGGCCCCACTCGCTCTGGCCCAAAGATTTATTTATTATTATAAATAAGTACACTGTAGCTGTCTTCAGATGCTCCAGAAGAGGGCGTCAGATCTCATTACGGGTGGTTGGGAGCCACCATGTGGTTGTTGGGCTGGTGAGGTGGCTCAGCGGGTAAAAGCACTGATTGCTTTTCCGCTCTTCCGAAGGTCCTAAGTATGTTCTTTTTGAATAAATTGGGTCTTGGAACAATGAGGGTTTTTCAGAAGCTTGTTTAAGATAGCAGCAGCTATTACATCTGTACAAATGGCTTCCAGACCCAGGCCTGGTCTCCAGCCATCTTTACTCATACCTCCATTAAATCTGAAGTTTAGTGTATCTGCCTGTCGTCACAGCACACTTATTCTTTCTTCTCTGTGTGTCTTCATTGGAGGTATGGATGTGTGAGGGAGTGTATTGTCTTCATTTGGGGTACGTATGTGTGATGGAATATACTGTGTATGGTGTGTGCGTACGTGCATGTGTTTGTGTGGTGTGTGCGTACGTGCATGTGTTTGTGTGGTGTGTGAGTACGTGCATGTGTTTGTGCGGTGTGTGCGTACGTGCATGTGTTTGTGTGGTGTGTGTAACTCGTCTTTACACTGTTTGAACTAGAAATGGAAAATTAAATGATCTTGTTAGACTTATAAAGAAATTGAAAATAACTTTGCAGATATTTGAAAAGGAAATTGTTTGTGTGTCTGTGTGTATCTAAAATGCCTGTTAGATCTTGGAGATTCTTTAGAATTACCTGGCAAAGAGAGGCTTAATGAAGACTATATAGAATTGCTATTTGAGTAGGTATGTTAAACTTTCTCTTTTTTTGTTTGTGTGTTTTTTTATTTGATTCTGCTAATGAGTTGGTAATGGGGGGAATCACTTAGCCTGATAATAGTAATAGCAAAAATAAGCAGCTTTGGCACTATTCAAAATACATTGTATTGAGATTCATTTCTAATAAAATTAAATGTTGGTAATATAATAAATAGTAGCTCAAATTTTTTAGTCCAGAAAAAAAATTAACAATTAAAGTGTTAAAATGGAAATGACTAGGAGATGTGGCTCAGCAGTTGAGAGCACTTGTTTAGAGACAAAGCCCTGACACTAACTAACCTGTAGTCCCGCCCTTCTTTGCCCTTTTCCTCCTTCTCTTTTTTATTACACATGTGTATGTGTGTGTGCTGTGCGAGTGTGCCTGCATATGGAAGACTAGCTGATGCTGTTTTCATTTGTACTCCTTGTATAAGGTAAGGTCTCTCACCAAACCATGAGCTCAGCAGTTTGGCTTGTCTTAGCCAGTCGGGTCATACTGCCTCCCCAGTGCTGGGGTTGCTGGTGACTGCATGGACATGGTTAGGGTTCTGAACTTAAGCCTATACTTGCACACACAGTATCTATCCACTGAACATTCCCACAGAGCTACAATGCAGACTGGCCTTTTGCTCACTCTGTAAACCAAGGCCGGCTTTGAACTGAAGCTCCTCCTGCTTCAGCCTTCTAAGTAGGTGGGACTTATGGTCTGAGTCAAAGTTTGTATTACATTCAAGGAGTTTGGTTAAGTGTGGCTCTAAAACAAGTTGTTAAAAATTCACTCCAACTACCTCGTGCCTGAAGAACATGGTTCTCCTTGTCATCTATGACCTCTGGTTCTTAAATCATTCCATCCCCTTCTACCTCAATGAGCCTTGAGCCTTGGGAGAAAGAGAAATAATACAGATGTCCTGTTTAGGGCAGAGCACTCAGTCTCTCATGCTCTCCCCTTGACCATGTATGGGTCTCTGTGTAAATCATCATCAACTGCAAAAAGAAGCTTATCTGATGAGGGTTGAGAGATGCACTAAGCTATGAGTATAACACTAAGTTATTAAGAACCAGTTTAGCAGAATAATAATAGTAGATTCTCCCTTGAGGCTGATGGACTGTCTAATCTCAGGTTTTTGACCCTCGTAATGGTACCAGACAAGCGTTTCACCTGTGGAATGGGTCTTAAATCCAGCCATAGTTACTCCATGACATTTCTACCACAGTTGGACCAGTGGGTGTGTCTTGCCAGGGGCATTGTTGCTCTGGCTGTCAAGGAGTACACAGCTGTGTAGGATCAATGCTTGCTTTCCTTTTCTGGCAGAATGCATAGCACCTTCCACAACTATGAAAGCTAGCCAGCAGGGATGAAGCATCCAGGGCAGTATGTGTTGTGGTAAATTTTTAACCCAATTTACCCAATCAATGAATTCACAACTCCATAATTGGTATACAAGCTACTCGCCTAGATTGAGTAGATCTACCACTACACTACTATATTCCCATCTGTTAGATCCCATATGGTACGTGCTTCCGCTCCATTTTCCTTCCACTTCGTCCTCCTGCAGTCTGCCCACACACACGCACACGCACGCACACACGCACACGCACACGCACACACACACACACACACACACACACAACAAATAAGAGCTTGATTTCTCCATGCTCTTTGACTTGCGTAGGTGGTGTGCTTAGCAGTAGAGCCTTGCTGTCAAGTTCTGGAGGATAACCAAGAACATTGCTCTTAATGTTAGGGGATATAGGACTTCACTGGTCAGCAGCTCTAAAAGGGGCAACCATTTGTTAGCCTGTGGTGGAAGCATTGTCACTCCCATTATAAGATAATTCCATTTGAACTACTTCCATTGTACATAGGAATGCACAGCAGTTGTGACAGTGTGTACCACAGCTCTGCAAGCCCAAAACAGACAGAATCCCTGTGTGGGGAGAGGAAGCAGATACTAAGTCCCACCACTAACCGAGAGCTTATTAGAGTTCATCTGTAAGGGTGTGACCCCTGATAGGTTGCTCACACTCCAGCTAGTGGCCACACATCCAAAAGTGTATGTGTGAGACTTAGTGGTTCTTTTAAGAGAGAGGAAGAAAAAAGGAGGAGGGAGATCTGGGTGAGATGTGGGGAGGGATGAATGTGATCAAAATGCATTGCATGCAATTCTTAATAACTAATAAAAGGGGATGCTAGTTAAAACAGAAACCTTAAGACAATAAATTCCTAAAATATGCAAACTAAAAATCTATTCCAGCATCTTTACTGAATTCCATTATTCTAGAATGAGTCATAATTTAAAAAAAAAAAAATTAAGCCACTAGATAGAACTGAGCTGACTTATACCACATTAAGTCTTGGACTCTCCTCCCACCCCACAAAAAAGTCAGAGGTTCAATTTTGTACTTTTAGGATCAGTTGTTTTCACTTTTAACCCAGAACCTAGGAGGAGACATAGCTACTACCACTCGTAAAAGCGTGGGTCCCATCTGTGGCAGACGTGCACAGAACGTGCAGTTTTATAGCTGGGATCGCCTCGCTCAGTGACCTTATTTTTAGTGGAAAAATACCTTGTTCTAAAGGCAACTTTAAATTGCTACTTCTGGGAAAAGTTAAGCTTTGCTATTTTATATTTTAGTTAGTGGAAGGGTAGGGATCCAGAGTGTCACCACCTAGATGGGACGTAGCATCATTTGTGGCCCTCCTCTTTTTAATTAAGTCTCTAGAATGTGAAGAATAGAAGCCTGCTGCCCTAGTTTGCTGGGACAGACAGAGAAGGCAAGGAAGTTGACCCATGTCTTTGAAAGACTGAAACAGGGCAGAGGTTACACTGAGGATCAGGACCTTATTTACCATCAACCTTTGAGACACCTGTCGAGCCTTCTGGATGAATCCTGCTGCCCTGCTGATGTCCCTGTGTGGCTGCTGAGACCAGGGTCAGCTGGTCTAGAGAAGGTTGGACAAGTAAAACAAGAATTGTGTACAGTGTCCCTGAGGCTGAGAGGAAAGTAAATATAGGGTGGGATTGTGATTATTCCAAACCTAAGTACTTTATCCTCAGACAACTGAGTCATACTGATGGAAATAACAGAGTTGCAGAAATTTCAGAAAGATAAAGGTATACTTTGGGATTTGGTGATCCTAATGGCCGACAAAGGAGCTAAGCCTAAGTGTTGTAAGAGAATCAAAACTGAACCTTTAAAACTTGCCTCAGGATAGTGGAAACAGAAGCATTTTAAGCATTTTTGGACCCTTGAAAATAAACATGACAATAAAACAGGTTTGGGGTTGTGCAAAAAGTCATAGTCTTATACTTAGGCAAAATGTACACAAAGGTAAAAATGTGCCTAATGATAACATGAATGCTGTTCTTTTTAACTAAGGAAATCTAGTGATTTTGTCCTGTAGTTATAATAAAGTGAAAAGCTATGACCAAGACTTGAGTATGTGAGCTAGTAGTCTCTGTTTAGTCACTGAGTGCTCATAGCTCTGAAGAAGGACTGACATTCCCATTTTCAAGTAGGAAACAGAAGTAAAGGAGTGAAATGAGCTAGGGAGCTGCTCAGTGGGCAGCAAGATCTGAGTTGGAATCCCGGCACCCTGGCAAGTCAGGCACAGTAGCCCATGTCTGGGCTCCCTAGATGCCCCAGAGCCAGCTAGTGTGTGATGTGCAGCAGCAAACAATAGAGTCCATCTCAAGGTGGAAGGTAAGGGCTGACCCCCAAGGCTGTGTGCACACACATACTGCACACACTTCACACATGCTAAATAAATATAAATATAATAACAAAAAAGGTAGAAGTGATGTCTCTAGGATCCTAGAGCAGTAAGTAGCAGAGTAGGACTTTAACTCCTGTTAGGCTTCAGTTAGCCAAATTCCAAGTCTATAAAATGTTAGCCCTGCATATATTTGACAGGCTTTCTTTGTGAATGACTTCCACGGTGCATACTAATGTCCTAGAATCTGAAGAATTCAGACTTTGAGCAAAGAGAGTCTGCATTGAAATATGAACTTTGCTCAGGCAGTGGTGGTGCACGCCTTTAATCCCAGCACTTGAGAGGCAGAGGCAGGCGGATTTCTGAGTTCAACACCAATTTGGTCTACAGAGTGAGTTCCAGGACAGCCAGAGCTACACAGAGAAACCCTGTCTCAAAAAAAAAAAAAAGAAAAGAAAAGAAAAAGAAATATGAACTTCACAGTCAACAAGCACTGGTCTGGATGCTCACTGGCCCTTAAGAGCAGTGTTGCTCTGATAGAGGCTAGTAGCTGTGCAGGGTAAACACTAGCTGAACCCCTGGAACGGGCTAAGAAGGTGCCCCACAGTGAGAAGAGCTTGCTGCTCTTACAGAGGACCAGACTTTGGTTCTCAGTACCCATGTTGGGAGTCTCATAGCCACCTGGAACTCCAGCTCCAGGAGCATCACTACCTCTGGCCTCTGAGGGCACCTCCTAGATGGGGCATGCACTCACACACACACACACAGGCCACATACATAAATAAAAGATATTCAACAAACCCCACGTTCTGTCGTATTTGAAGAAAATAGTTTTAAAAAACAACTCTTTAGTTAACAACTCTTCATTGTAGTTTTTACATTCTGCCTGCTTGGTTTGCACAGTAAGACTGGCTTCTCGTGGTCACCAGGTGTAACCCTAACAGCTTCAGGCATCTGGTGTGTAACATGCATGTCGGGTTAAGGTATCTGTGAACATTGCTTTGCTGGGAACATGTTATTTATTTTTTTTTATCAGCAGTAATTTTGGAATTTGAGTCCATGTGACTTTTGGCAATCTAAAACAACAAAGTGCAGAGTGGATGCTACAAAATGAGATAAAATACTGAAAGTATTAGCTATACACAGAAAATTATTTGCCAGTAAAAGCTAAAAATAAATAGAAACATCCTTTTATTTGTGAAGTCCCTTAGAAGAAGCCTTATGGTTAGGATTAAATGTGTAGAAGGTTAACTATTTCAAGTGTGTCCCCTGCGGCTGAAAAGACCTCTGACTGAAAGCCCTGGTTGTTTTTGCCCCTAGGAAAAGTTCAGGTACATCTTTGTATACTATACATTAATTTTATGTTCAGTTATCTAATGCAATCTCCTCTTTTTCTTAGTGTAACTACAACTGTAGGTTATTTTAACTGATACTTTTTAATTTATTTTTAATTTCATGCGTGTGAATGAGTAGAGTGCTTTTCATGCATGTGAATGAGTAGTGTGCCACATGTATGTAGTACGAGTGGAGGTCAGCAGAGGGCGTCAGATCTCCTGGAAGAGCAGTAACAAACAGCTATGAGGTGTCCTGTGGGCTCTAGGAATGGAACCCCAGGTCCTCTGCAAGAGTACCCAGTACAACTGCTGAGCCATCCCAGCCCCACGTTGTTTATTTTTAAGAGAATAATGTTTGAAAGATGTGAAGCATTTGATCCTTAAATCCTGGACCCACTTGTAAAATATTTTCTGCACACGTGTCTTCCGTTACCCAGGGAGAGAATGGTGAGTGACCACAGGTGCTGGTTCAGAAAACATAGTTACCCTGCATCTCCTGCTTCCTTTTAATGCTCTGTATTCTGAAATAACTAACTCCAGTTCTGTGCAGAGCAGTCATCAGAGAAGCTCACACATGGGTTCCTTCTTACTCAATCTGTCAGTGTTTTCCTCTGAGGAAATCCTGTTACCATGGTAGGTGTGGCTTTGCAGTTTTAAAGCACTTCTGTTTCCCCTGTTGCACAGGACAGCCTTGGAACAGAGAAATCATAACTCCATATACAAATAACTTGATGTTAACTAAGAGATGCCAAAACTCGCCATTGGTTTACTCTGAATCCCAGCAGGCTATAGTGCTTCCAGGGGACATCTTTGCTCGAGCCTCCACACTCCAGTATGCTTTCTTTTTTAAAGATTGACTTTTTATTATTATTTTCATCATGTATATTGTTTAGACATATACATATGAGTGCAGGTGCCTGTGGAGGCCAGAGGCTTGGGACCTACTGGGGCTGGAGTCAGGTGGTTGGGAGCCACCCATGTCAGTGCTGGGAACCAAACCCAGGTCCTCTGCAAGGACAGCAAATACTTTGAGAGCTAAGGGTTTGCCTCTGGGTGTCATATGGCATTGGTAGGGAAGAATGAAGCTGGTGAGTCTCTTCTTGGCATTTTCTTGTTGACCTGAAACAACATCCAGATGCCAGCGCAGTCCTGCATATACGATTACTGCACAAGCTGACACACCACCCGCCCCAGAGAGGGAGCGAGGGAGCAGAGGAGATGCCAGGAAGACCCCACTTCACCCTGCCTGTCTTTTAAGAACTTAGCAGTCTTACTCCTTAGTGCATGTTGCAAATTAACTATTATGTATTATCAGCTGTGTCTGATACCATGACCAATAGACTGTAATTCTTAGATTTTTCACTTTTATCACATTCAGAAACCAAAAGTATTAAGTGTCAAGATGAAGACAAATCAAATTTAATTGCATGGCAATATAAACTTCTGGAAACCTGTTATAAGTAGAATTGACTTTCTACAAAAGTATTTTGTAGCCATTTATTCTTTTATTTATTCAAAATAAATAGATTTGAGGAATTTGAATTTCACCTGTCATGATGCATTGAACATTGGCTTTATATAAAACTGTTCATTTCTAAGTCTATATGAAAAGTAGGAAATTGGTCTAGGTTTTCTCAAGTGCCAACATCTCCTAGGTAGATCGTTTGTCTAAATATGCTGTCTTGCAGTCATTTTCTAGACCAGCCTCAAATTTCCTATTTCAGCCTCCCAAGTAAGAGGGATGATTGTTCCCCCATGCCCTGCTTGCTATTCATTTGGATTGCTGTTCTTTTGATCGCTTGAGGCGGGGTCTCAGGGTGTATCCCAGAGTGGCCTGGAGCTCAATGTGTAGCCTAGGCTGCCCTCAAAGTCCTGAACCCCTCACTTTGGCCGCTCCTGTGTTTGGTTCTAGACACTGGCATACTTACTATTCACTTCAATATTAGTCTTTTTGCATGGAGTCTTAGAAGACATAAATAAGTGTGTGTGTATGTGTGTGTATATGTTTTTCTTAAGGTATCATGAACTGGATCCTTACAAAAGTCTTTTAGACAACTTGAGAAACAAAGTGATCATTGAATACCCAACTTTGCACGTGGTGTTGAAAGGATCTAGTAATGACATGCAACTTCTTGACCAAGGTAAGCAGTTTGTTTGTCCCTTTCAACTGCTTCTATATTTTATCTGTGTGTTTCCCCAGTGTGTTTATAGATGTAAAAGGATTTTCTGTGTACAGCAGCTGATGTTGTGCAGTACCACATAAGTAGGTGCAGTTTCTGCCCGTTAGAAAGTGAGCCTTCATGATGCTCAGTGGAGTGGGTGGGTCAGCGCATCTCACTGAAAAGGGTGCTCTGCCTTACTTGAATTGTCAAGATACAGTTCACTGTCTACTGAAAACTCAAGAGATTCCTGACCTGGGAAATGACTGTTTCACACCCTCCCTTCTAGAAGGGTGCTGCTGCAGGGATCCTTGGGTTTAAAACCTGCTGTGGCCACACCCCTGGGTTTACTTCTCTGAACTCCCTGGTTTTATTTCCTGCCTCTTCTAATTCTTCATCCATGTGAGAGGATATTAAAACTGCTAAAACTGGGGTGGTGTGTGAATATTTTGTGTATAGAAATCGCTTCCCTGAGTTCCAGCCATTGATCAGAGTCACCTAGTTGTGCTACACAATACAAGAGTCTATGGCTGGGTTAAAGCTCAGCAGTTACTTCTAGGAGGAGAGTCCTGAGAACCCTGGGGTAACCTCTCAGCTGAGAGATCGAGCCTGGACACAGGCCAGGCTGCACTGCAGCAGACTCAGGAGACTGTATGCAGCTGTACAGTTAGATAGTCTTATGCAGCAAGTATGATTTGAGTTTTGTTGCATAAAAAAATATGGCCTGTTTGTAAGGTGTTCTCCACATGTGTGTATGTCATTTTTTTCCTTTCTTGGATAAAATTAATTTAAAAAAAAAAAATGAAGGTTCTTTCAGTGCTACATCTTGAAACGAGATTCAAATTAATAGATGTGGAGGTTTTTTAGAAATAAATTAAGAATCTCTAAGCCTTATCTTTATTCTTGTCTCTTTTTTTTACCATTTGAGACTAGCCCATTTTCTTACATTAGAAATTTCAGTTTTAAGTAATCATTTTTCCTTTTTTAAACTTTGTAGAAGCCTTTTTCTTCAACATAATTGACATAGAGTTGAGTCTTCTAAATGCTGGTTTCAGGGAAATTTGTAGAGTGAGTTCCCAGCCAGGGCAAACATGAGCTGTGTAAACAAACAGCACACACACACAGCTTCTCCTTGTTTAGGAATAACACTTGCTTCAAGCAAGGCTTCCTGGGATGAAGCACTAAGAAAGGGTGATTCATCCTGTGTTGGAGCCTCAAGTAGGATTTGTTCCTTACAGGCACACCAGGTGACTCTCCTTTCTATGTAAAGGGCTGTGTAGGGCTGCAGCTGCAAAGAGAATTGAACAGAGTTCAAGGGTCCTGCCGTGGCTGTGGTACCCTAAGCGCTCTCTCAACAGTAAGGGCAGGCCTGTGGACATGCATTTATTTTCCTTAGCCCGTTGAGCTGCATGGTTCCCTGGGCAGTCCTTTGGCATTGATCTTCTGCAACATGGCTCATGATGAGGGACGTTCTGTAAGAACTGAACATTTTCTGGAAATTTTGTTCTCTCCAGTTGAAGTTTTATCCTGAGACTAGAGTTCTCTTTGGGGGGAAGATGTGTTTCTAGAAAATGTAGTCTACAGTTGATGGTTGTTACAGTGTTTGGTTGGAGATTGTCATAGTTAGGTCTGCCTATATTGATAGGCAAGGGGTTTTGGTATTTGCATGCTTGTTTGTCCTTCCTTGCCTTTTTAAGGAATGAAAAGGGTTAACTCTACCACTTGAGGACTAGCCAGGAGAGGAAAGTGCTAGTTAACTCTGGTTAGTACACACACACACACACACACACACACACACACACACACACACTCCTTTAGATCCTGTGGAGAGCACTGAGAAGAGTTTAAGAGCCTGCACAGGACCTCCTCTCCTGCCAGTCCAGTGGCAGATGGGAGTGACTTGAGAAAGCAGCCTGTGCTGTCTTCTGGGATAAGGACAGAGCCCTGTGAAGTCAGCTGAGATGCTGAATGTCGGTCTCCTGCTGGGAAAATAAATCCTTTTCATTGACTCCCCTCCCCCATCCTTCCTCAGCCCTCTTTGTTTTCTTTTCCTTTTACTGTGTAGGTGATGGTGAGGCTCAGGCATAGGAAAGTACAACTCAGCTATGTGTATAGTGGGTGCCATGATAAACCCCTGCAGAGGACAAAATAATTCACTTACCGGGATCTCAGAGGAATTTGAAAGCAAAGTTCTGGAGTTTATAAAACTCCCAAGATTGATATTTCCTGAGGTGGCAATATTTTGGTGCCTTACATATAGGAAAGACTCACCAGCTGTTGTTTTGGTTGACAGTACAACTGTAGATCTAAGTGAAGCCCAGGGAAGTGGTCAGTTGGAATATGAGATAGACAGAGGGCCAAGCTTATCTTTCTAGCCTGTGTGAATCCTCTATCAATTCCCTTCTTCTTCTCCACCTCATGGAGATAAACAGTAGTAACTTTAAGCAAAATAATCTCTTTATAATTCCTTAAAGATTTAGTTTTATTTAAATGTGTACATGTGTGTATACATGCACTCACACTTACATGCACTGCTCTCAAAGGTCAAAAGAGGATGTTGGATCTCTCCTAGGGCTGAAGTTACAGACAGTTGTGAATTTCTCTGTACCTGCCTGTGTGCTATTGAGTATTGGGATCCAAGCTTTGGTTCTGTGAAAGAGCAGTGAGTGCCCTTAACCTGGAGCCATTGCTCCAGACCCTAGTCATATTTTAATGTTAACAATTTTAAGTACTTTAAATATGTTACATCCTTTTAATTTCATTATCTATAAAAATAGAGTAACATGCAATTACAGGGTTCAGGGTACCGCACATTTTGAGACAGATCCGGGGAGGAGAGGTTGGGTTTTGTCATGCAGGACTGACTGGCTTCAGTGCCTGGCTGGGTGTTGCTCACCCTGGGCATAAAAGCTTCAGAGGTGCTCCATTTGTGCTCAGTCTTCTGTCAGCAGACATCCATTCACATATACTGGCCATTCATTATAACTTTAAAATATACACATGTGTAAAAATGTTTCCAACCACATCTAGGCAGGCCATGTGATAATGGTGGTCTATTTGGTATCATCCATGTGGGATCATAACTGAACTGTGAGGTCGGTTCCCAAGTCTTCCACAGTCAGGAAGGATATAACCTCACAGAATATAATTGCCACTCTCACCCATCAGTTCTGTTTCCTATGTTCAGAATTGTGGATCCTGGCTGCTTGGGACATGACATGGTCTGTCTGTCCCTGTGTGCAGTGCTGTTGCTATGCATCAGAAGGGAGGAGAGATGAAGAGAAAACAAAACAGACTGAGCAGTATAAACATCTGACTGTATGTTTACATGGTTTTTTTCCAGTGAAAAGTGAATCTGCCCAGCAGCTTGGCAATGGAAATTAAGCACTGTGGAAGAAGGTGGACGTTCCCCGAGGGTTGAGAAGACGGAGTGTTACTGACTGCTGGGTGGCTGAGTGTGTCAGCAGCGTGCTGGGTGTTTGTCTAAAAAGGAATTAAACAGCATAACCTTTTTCGGGGGGAGAAAGTGTGTTTTATTACCTTTTGAACTAAGTAACTTATAAGATCTCTTCCACAGGATGAGCTCCTTGTGCACCTGACTAGTGTAGTCCTTACTAGACATTTACTATGCTTATGTCTATAAGCTGAAAACATGCTTTATTTGTTAGGTTGTCACAAGACCAAACCCAAGGATCACCTGTATCGACCACAAAGATGGCATTCTCTGTGGTCTCACCTCTCTGAAGAGAATACCTCACAGCAAAGCAACTAGCCAGGGTGAAGCAGCTCTCCAGGAGTTGGCTGGCCTCCTGTTTGGGTTTATGTGATATACGAAGGGTTCCTATGGCACCGTGTTGTTACCAGGACCACTGGAAAGGTGGCGAATCTCCATTTCACAAGATTCAGATGGATCCAAAAGTAAAATTTGTATCGCTGAAATGGGCAGGAAGGAGAGGTGGAGGAATTGAATTGAATTGTCTGAGGTTGTTGGGAAAGAGGGATAAAGTACACAGGAAGAGCGTGTGACCTCAGTGTGGGGGAGAAAGGGCTCTCTTCAGTGAAAGCCAGTGCTTTCCTCTTAAGTCGAAGAGAAGTGTTGAGCTTTATAGAACTGAACAACAAAGAAAAAATGTATTCTGTGCTTTCCTCTGCTTCTTGGGAGGAGAGGTGGGCAGAGTTCACCTAAATTCAACTGCCAGCTCACTTGGCTAGTATGCATATTTATTCCCAAGCAATTTATAATGAACATGTGTTGTCTTGCTTAGGGCTTTATGCTGTGAACAGACACCATGACCATGGCAACTCTTATAAGAACAACATTTAATTGGGGCTGGCTTACAGGTTCAGAGGTTCAGTTCATTATCATGGAGGCAGGAGCATGGCAGCATCCAGGCAGGCATGGTGCAGGAGGAGCTGAGAGTTCTAGATCTTCATCTGAAGACTGCTAGCAGAATACTGGCTTCTGGGCAGCTAGGAAAAGGGTCTTAAAGTCCACACCCACAGTGACACACCTACTCCAACAAGACCACACCTACTCCAGCAGAGCCACACCTTCTAATAGTACCTCCCCTGGACTGAGCATGTACAAACCACCACGTGTGTCATAATGAAGAATCATGTTATACTTAAAAGGGGATGAGGTTGGAGTGGTTTGCTAAGAGCCCTCGATGGCAGTGATATTAAAGCTCACTCTTAGAGTCTGACAAATCCTGGAGTGCACAGACTGAGACAATGACAAATTGGTCATCTGCAGTCTGTCCATGGATTACCTTCTCCATTAATTCTGTGACTCTAGAAAACCCTGACTAAGACACCTTCTAAGAAGGGAGAATCTGCATCTGGCCTCTTATTTTTTAAACAATGATTTTAAAAACAAAATATGGCTTTTCATAATAGCTAATTATCACATATAGGATTAATATCATAATTTACAACATATAAAATTTGCAAGTACAAGAACCTAAATTTGAACCTCAGAACCCACATTTTTAGAAGAAGCAACAGCTGTCAAGCATGTAATCCCAGTGATAAATACTGACAGACTTGTGTTTCCTGGCCTGGTTTACTCTGTAACTTCAAAGTCAGTGAGAAATGTCTCAGAATCAAGGTGGTCCGCATACACTGCATCCTTCAGCCCTTGACAAGCCAACTCTTTCCTGTTTCATATTCTTGGTGAGTAATTCAAGGCTCCAGAGCCCCTTTTTCTTTCCATTCCTTGCTGTGATGTTTAAGTCACTTATATAGCATCATCATATGGAGGAGACAGGTCCAGCCATATTCAGGCTTGTGCTCTAGACCACTTGGATTAAGTGAGCCAGCGTTCCAGCCAAGACAGTTGAGCTGCTTAGATTACATCCTTAACTGTTGGGCTACAATCTCAGGTAGGTTCTGTGTCAGAGACTATCTGGGATTCCTGCTGTCTCAAGTTACTGTGACTTTAACTTGCCACAGACATTTGTTCTTAATACTTGTAACCAGTTATGAGTTTCTGTGTTTACCACCTTCCACTGTGCAAAGAAACTACTCTAATGAGGTCTGAGAGCTGCTCTCATAGATAAACTTGTTGGGTTATTTGTTTGTTTTGTTTTGTTTTTTCTTTTTAAAGACAAGATCTCCTGTATTCTGGGCTAGCTTCAAATTTACATGTAGCCAAGAATGGCCTTGAGCACCCAGGGGATCCTTCTGCCTCCACCTCCCTAGTTCTAGGATGGTAGATACATGTTACCACACCCACACAAAAAACACTTTGGTTTTTTTAAAGAAGGTTGTTCATAATTTGTTAGACCACTTTTCTCCATTTCTCCCAATAAGTTTAGCAGCTTCTTGTGTGTTTTATTTGTCCTCCTCTAAGTCTTTGCTAGTTTGGACATAAAAACTTCAATGACTTCAGTTACCTGCTTATGTTAATACCAGTTTCTTTGATGGACTCAGAAGCGCTGGCATGTGGTCTTTTTCATTGTCTCTGTGAATCATGTGCAGCTGAACTAGGTACTGTTGAAAGCTATTGCAGCAGGCCTGAGGTAGCATAGCTGTCCCAGACGGCCAAGTCTGCAGCCCACATAGAAAGGACACAAACAACTGGATGTTATGTTGGCATATTGAACATCAGATGAATCATGTGCTTGGCCTACTGATGAATCCAGCTATAAGTATTGGGCCATGACAGGACACAGGACAGGCTTGAGGGGTAGAGTTTTATGGGAGCTATTGCAGCTGTGGGAGATAGCCCCTTCTGGTATTCTTGGGAGGGCTTCAGAAGCAGAAATCAAATGGTTAAAGGAAATCCATGGAGATAACAGGGCAGACAAAAGAAAGCTCTTGGAGACTAGAGACACGCGTTCATGCTCTGACATAAGCACCCAAAAAGGAAACCAACTCATGAAGGTTTGACTTTTAAAAGCAAGCTTTATCTCCCTGAGGAGGTGCAGGGACTTTTACATAGTGGTGCCACATCTTTATTTCAGAAAACTCAAGTTTCTCGGGTTTCTGTTTAGCACTCTAGTTATTTTTGCTGTTAGAAGAGATCGTCATTCTTGGTATCTTAATTCTTTTGGCTCCTTGAGCGTTGGTTCTGGTTTAAGTCCATATGGTGTAAATCTGTGGTGCAAAGACAGTCCCTAAAGCCCAGTAACTTTATTTTCCTAGAGCCCTGTGGTCCTCCTTTTGACTGGTACTCTGTGTTCCTAAAGAAAAAAATAAAAGAATCCAGTTTCTATGTTTTGAAGTATGGGGGACTGGCTAACCAGGCACTGGGATTCTCATAGAACTTTGACCACTATGAGAGACAGTGATCTTTCCATGACAGATTGGAAGGTGTTTTTCTTCAAGTTCTCCGCTTCAGATCTCTCCCTGGAAAGCCTGGTCAGTTGTTCAGCCAATGTCCTTGGCCTCTGCGGCTGTTGCAGCTTAGAAGCCTGTAACAGTTTTCGCCACATTTGAACCCTCACAAACAGAACTTCTAAGCACTGAAATGGAAAAGTAGAGGTGGTAAAGAAAGCCAAAGGTATGCAGTTTTGCAGGTAATAGGCTCCACAAGGAAGCTCCTGTGTGACTTGACCGGTGTGGACAGTCAGGGAAGGAATGGCCCAGGGCTTCCTTTATTGCTTTCCTAGGTGGCAAGGAGGGCAGTTGTGACCTTTGAGTTGATTCTTTTTTTCCCCTGACCAGCTTGTGTGTCCTTAGCAGTGAGAGGGGAAGCAAGTTAGATACCAAGTCTTTTATCCTGTCAAAAAATGTTTTAGGGCCTGGAGAGATGGCTCACTGGTTAAGAGTCCTAAGTTCGAGTCCCAGCAACTCATGATGTCTCACAACCATCTGTTATGGGATCCAGTGCCGCCTTCTGGAGTTTCTGAAGACAGCGACAGTGTCCTCACATATATAAAATAAATAAATCTTTAAAAAAAAAACTTTTATTTGAATTTCAATAACTTAGACAAAAAACTACTATTCTATAATCTCCTGCATTTCCTTTAATACTTCTCCAAACAGCAGTAATACATCTGAGTGGCTTGGACTTCTCAGTAGCAGTAGACAGACTTATGGTAAAATCTGCTGTTTGCCGCTTAGCGTGCTCCCCACTCCTACTGCTAACACCTCTGACTGACTTCTCTGCTCTTAGCCACTGAGTTTAAACATCTGTGACCCATCTCCTCCTGATGGGATTCTTTGCTCCAAACTGCTCAGCCTCCCATTCCTCCTTAGGTCAAAACCATACAAAGGTGACCTAAGGAACTGGGAAAAGGTGTTGAGCCTGGCCAAGTACAGATTCCACTCTGCCAGAAAGCTAAGATGGATTCCTGTTTTACTATACCGAGAAAAGCTAATCTTACTGATGACAAGAAGCCAATTGTATCTGTGGTAAGCCATGCCATCCATCCCTTAAAGTGTTCAGTAACATTAGCCAAAATACTGCTGGTTTTCCTCTTGCAACTCTGCTAGAATTTAATAACTAGGAAATGAAGTGTAGTAAATGATGGCCATTGGACCATAGGATTTGTTAAACAAAATAGAAGGACCTCAATATTCAAGACTGTAACAGTAAGGTTTAGATTGGCCTACAAAAGAAACATAACTATCACTGTAAAAACAGTTTCCGGGTGTTACAACATTTCTGCTTGTATCTCACCTGCCAGTGTTTGCTAGTGGCTTGATTTTGGGTGGGGGTCGGGCAGTTTCTCAGTGTAGTCCTGCCTATCCTGGAACTCACTCTGTAGACAAAACTGGCCTCGAACTGATCTATGTGCCTCTGCCTCTGCCTCCAGAGTGCTGAGATTGAACGTGTACCTACTACTGCTCAGCTGCTTTTCTTGATTTTTACTGAAAATTATGAATAGTTTTACTAAGTCAGAGGGTCAATAGGGTGTTGAGATGAGACACAAGTAACAGTCTACCACATTTGCTTGTGGCAAATCACACTTTGTAATACAGTAAAGTCGTTGGTTAGTCTGTTCCTAACAGAATATGAGCCCTTGGTCCATATCCCTGCTAGGCTGTGGCATTAAGAGATTTGGACAGGAAGTAGATTGCTTGCTCAGTAGTTAAGAGTCCTTGTTGCTCTTGCAGACCCACATTCTGTCCTCGGCACCTTTATTGTGGTTCACAGTCATCTGTAACTCCAGTTCCAGGATGTCCAATGTTCTCTTTTGAGCTCTGTAGACACCAGACATGTGTGTTCATACATAAATGTAGACAAAACTCTCATACATATATGTAAGTCTTTTAAAAGGAGGTAGACTTTGACAAAATTCCTGCTGAATCAAAGCCTATCAAAATGCACAGATGATCTTGAGAATGAACCCATACTGAGGGGCTACTGGGAGATGACAGTTGCTGAAGACGGGAGAAGCACTCTACAGACAACACTAATGAGACTTAGTGCTTTATCAAAACAAACAAAACCATGAAAATGGGAGAAGGGCATGATGGGAAATGGAGTTGGAAGAGGAAATGGGAGTGTATGGCATTGTATACATATATGGAGTTCTCAAAATTTATCATTGCTGACAAGTTTAAGGTGATTGTAAATCTTATAAGAGACCAGTTTACTTTGAAACTAATGCCTTTCTCGGGAAGAGAGGAAGGAAATAGTTGTAAGACAAGAACACTGCCTGTGCCCTCCAGTCCCAGTCAGCTGCATCCCTGGGAAGGCAGATTCCTTCCTAAGACTAAGTTGGTTAAAAAGAAGAGAAAAGGAAGCCCAGGGAAGTCTTGTGGAACCCTAAGACTCCTTTCCACAGTCTTCATTTCTAATCTGGCTGCCCATGCTCCTGGAAAGACGCAGCCCATGTGTAAGTGCCCTGCAAATGGATATGCCCTCCCTTCCCTGACAAGATCACTGCTTTGGCATTGCTTCAACAGAGACCAGCATGGAAGCAGAAGCCAGTCATCACTGCCACCTAAACCTGGATTCTAATCCAGGTTTTGATACTCCCTAGCTCGCCAACAACCTGTAAAGTCTTGGGACTTGTCACATTCCACAGCCGGGAGTCACTCCAATACATGACCCTCTTTTTTTTTTTTTTTTTTTTTTTGGTTTTTCAAGACAGGGTTTCTCTGTCTTAAAAACCAGGAGTCAACTAATCAGTTCACTTCTACTATGAGCCCATGAAACTGGAAAACAATTAGTAAGTATATGAATGGAAAAGAAGGTCGCTGGGCAGTGGTGGCGCACCCCTTTAATCCCAACACTTGAGAGGCAGAGGCAGGCGGATTTCTAAGTTCGAGGCCAGCCTGGTCTACAGAGTGAGTTCCAGGACAGCCAGGGCTACACAGAGAAACCCTGTCTTGAAAAAAAAAAAAAAAAAAAAAAAGAGGGTCATGTATTGGAGTGACTCCCGGCTGTGGAATGTGACAAGTCCCAAGACTTTACAGGTTGTTGGCGAGCTGGAGAGTCTCAGTCAAAAGTCTTAGGAAAGAAGAATCCCCTCTTACTCGACCACAACACTCATTGCCCATTGACACCAACAAGCCATGGGCAGCTAATGCTGTACAGTCCTGAGGAGTTGTCATAGAATTATCAAGGCCAGTTCCCTTTGGGGAACTGAAACCAAGCTAATGCCAGTAGCAGATCTCTGCCTTTTGTTTTTAAATATTGATGTGTTTGAAGGAGCAATGACCATGAGTTATCTCATAGTCTCTTTGGAATTAGAATTTTTTATTATGGTTCTATTTTCCTTCTCTGTAATATGCAAACTACATTTGTTTACCCACAAATCATTGAACCTAAAGTCAGTTGCTATGAGACCCTGTTGACATGGAAGATTGCCTTTAAATCCAGCTCTAGTAGCACAGTGGCTAGTACTACCCTTTAGAGAGACTACGTGAGTGTTGTGGACATTGCAAGATCACGCTAGCCAATGAGTTGATGCATACAACAATGCTTATTCCACCTAAATTTATACTCTCTACTTTGATTCGAAAGTGATTTCCCCTCAGTCTCACCATTTGATCAAGATTGACATCTCCATCCAAATGGCTGTCTGGGTAGCAGTAACTGGTTTAGGAATGGGCATATAATCCGTACCAAGGTAAGATTTACTATTACAACCTCTTCCCTCTTGTGAGGATGTAAACGTTAGAGCCCTTCTAACCATTTGTGGTACCACAAAGAGAACAGAGATTAATCCAGTGGCATTTCGCTTTCACTCTTGCCATTCTGGGATGTGTTTCTTTCATTTCCAGCAACAGCAGTGAAACTTTCTGAGTAATACAGGAGGTGTGGGGAGACTCAAACAAGCAACTCCTTAAAGAGGGCTTGTCATCGTTTCCAGAGTGTTCCCTCCAAGATACATGATTTACACCGAGAATGACCAAATCTTAGAACCAAAAGGGTTGTTGAGCTCAGCTAGACTTCACATGTGCCTCATGGTGAACAAGGTAATTTTTAGGTGCTTCTTGGACATTTTTTTTTTATTTTAGTAAAGATCATCATAATGATTACCAGAAAAATAGGACGTTTTACATCAACCTTACAATTTTATGGGGTTTGGTGCAGTGCTTTTATTAGAAGAGAAAAGGTTAGAAAAACAAATCTTACTTTTTTAAGGGATTACCCAGTTGCAAATAAAGGTTGAGAGATACTAAATGTAAAATATAAAACTGTAAGGTACCCTTGGAGATCCCCTGACTCCCACCTTCATCTGTCTTCAACATCAGGATTCTCCCCATGTGTGCCTTGTAGGTGGCCATCTTGCTTCTGCTTGACTATGTCCAAGGGTACTATGCTTACTACTACTTGAGGCACACATACCATTTGGCCTTTCTTGCTGAGCCAGAATCAGCACCCCCTTGAAATATCTTTCCATTTAACCCTGCTTCTGCCCAGTAAAGGCACCTTCAGTGTTTCAAAGTCATGACTGTGCACCCCCAGCACACTCCTAATTTTATCATAGCTGATGGCTTGTGATCATTTTCTTATCTTTCTTTTGATTCAGTATTCAGTTGTCTCTACATTTGCTTTGAGTCTAGAATAAGACTTAATATACCTACAGTACAGAATAAACCAGAACTATTCCCGCTTTTGTCCTGAACCTTAGGTTTCTGTGAAGGCTGCCTCAACCCATCATACCTCATGGTGGAACACTGAATAACAGCATTAATCATTTTACTTTGCAACCTTCCCTCCTATTTCCTGTGCCAGGACTGGGGATCAAACTGTGTTTCTTATGTGCTAGGCAAGCTCCCTGCCACTGAGTCAGTCACAACCTGTAGTCCTGTTTTGTTGTTGTTGTTGTTGCCTGTACCATTTATGCCATAGTCAAGTGACTGAGTAATTGAACTTTCTGTTTATAATTCCTAATTTATTCATTCTGATTCTATCAGCCAATTCATTAAACCCATAGGTAGAACTTGAGAGTGTCCCTAAAAACTTAATAAAAATAGGTTTTATTCAAGTATAATGAGTGAAGGACATTAAAAACCTAGTATGTATCCAAGAGTTGATAGACTGAAAGTATAAAGAATTCAGCACGAAGAATCCATCCATTGACCTAACTTTATCCAGCCAATACCCCTAGTGGTGAGTGTACAGAATGCATGCCTGTCCAATCCAACATGAAATTCTTATCAACCTTCCCCTGCTGCAAAGGCCAGCTATCTTTGTTCTAAAGGAACTGATTTGGAAATTAAAAAGGACTGAGTTCAATTTTAAGCATTAAAAGCACTAGTTTATATCCTCTCAAATGCTTCCATAAGCCTCCACTAACCAACCGAATAATAGGATTCTATTTTCATGGGTTCTGCATAATAATGATTTCAGCACATTAACACTTACATACCATGGATGATAATGTGGCCCACAGCCTATTAATACATAGTAATTATAAGACTGAAAATGAAGTTAGCCCACATGGGGTAGATCTGTCCATCATAACTTTGTGTATTTGGGTTTGGACAGTTGCTACCCTGAAGCTCTTAACTGAGGACTCTTTAACTTGATGAAATATCACAATCCTGGGCTTACCAGATTAAAAGGAACGGGGCTGTATGAGTGTCTGAGAACAGCGGTAATAGGAGGGGGTGGAGACCACCTACAGATTTCTCTTTCACCACTATTAGCTAAACAGCAATCTGGAAAGCACACAGATAGATGCCTCTTGTATTCAAAGGCCACTTTTGAATGTCACCTAGAGAGGAAGCAGCATGCCACTCGCCTCCCACACACAGTTCTGCAGAGCTGCTGGCCAGGAAGGAAGACTGTTCAGGCAGGAAGTGGAAAAAGAACTTGTCCAATGTATTCTTTCTGACCACTGGCTTGCCATCCCAACAGAATGCTTTAATAATATCATCATCATCATCATCATCATCATCACCATTAATTCATTCACTTTACATTCTCATCGCTGCCCCACATACCCAGGATGTGTTTTTTTGTTGTTGTTGTTTTTTTTTTTTTTTTTAACATGGAGTTGCTGGCTGCATGTGCCTGGGCAGGCTTAAGTCTCCCCATTGTGCTTCCAAACAGACTGGGCTTGCCAGTCTTGAGTGTGGTCCCACCAGATCCAAGGATTATTGTTAGGCAAGAGGGCTTTAAAAATGTAAATCCAATTAAAGGCAGCAAAGCAAGCTTCTTGCCCTGTAAAATAGCTTCTATTAATAGCCCCCATATTTGCTGTGTTCTTAAGGTTCTTTCCCTATCAATGGAAGAGCAATCAGTACCTAGATATTCATCGTAGCCCAAACCATAAAGATGGCTGCCGGGGTTAATACTTCTGGTGACCCCATGGCTGGCACAGCTCTCCCACTCACTGCTTCTTTCAGCGTTGGTACTGCCATACTGAGAAAGGAGTTCTGACAGTTTATTCACTTGGGGGATTTTTGACTAATTAGTCATTCATCACTAGATAATCAAAGGACTGTCTGTCTGTCTGTCTGTCTGTCCCCATTCGTCATTTCATCTGCCTCCCACTTCTTCTCTCAGATCACAGAGCCCTTCCTGAAGTCTTACCAGTTTTCCATTTCTCTGTTCCCTCCTTTCTTTTAATAACTCTGGGAGACAGGGAGGCACCTTGTAAAGTTAATTTCCTCCAAAGCTTTCAAAGCAAAGGCATCGCTCAGGCCAGACACCACCACCCCTCTCCACCCCTCAGCAAGGTCCTACACCCCTCCTCAAAGCCTTAGTCATTGGGCTGTGCCCGCCACCTAGGATTTGCCAGGCCCCAGCTCAGTCTCAGGGGCACAGTGAGTTACCCTGTCCTTTGGTCATGGGGTGAGGTCCCTAGATGGGAAGAGTCTCATTTATCTGTCTTGCTCCTTCCACATTCCATTTCCTCACGATGCCCCCCTTCCCCTTCCTCGTCCTGTTCCTTTCAGGACTGGGGGCTGGCTGGCTGCCTGTACCTTGGATGGCATTTCCTCTTCAAAGGCCTGTGGCTTCAGCCACCCAGCTCCACGGAGCACACAAACCAATGGAACTGCTGTGGCTTTATTGCCTGCCTCCTTGGAAAGCAAGGGTAGGGTTTTTTGTTGTTGTTGTTTTTTTTTTTTTTTTTTTAAATATCCCTTTGGTTTCTTGGGGTGAAGCTTTTCTCGATCACATTTTATTTATGTGAACACGACCTGTGGCTTTAGAGTGTTTGCTTTTGAATGTTTGTGTTAATGGACTAAGCTGAAAGCATTTCCTCTTACCGGAGAGGGCCGGCACAGCTGGGGGCCAGGCTGCTCGGCTTTGGCAAAAGCTGTCCCAGGAGGAAGGAGTCGCCAGCCAGCCAAGGAAGTCTAGAGGCTCAGAGAGGAATTCATTGAGGCTCCGTGGGCAGAGACAGAGCCGCCAGCCTCAGCAACCCCTTTGATTAATAGGAAGGACAGGGAGACATGTAGATTTTTGCAAATATGCTTTTTAAATTGTGCATATATTTACCAAAACTGTTTTTTAACAGCTGTGGTGTCTGGTCTTTTCCTCCTATCCCCAGCCTTTTGAAGCACTCCTGGCAGTATTAAGTCTCCCCGAATGTGGTCAATCCTTAAGTCATTTGTCTGTTAGCAGTCGAGATCAGCCTATGCATGTCTGTCTTCTCCTCTCTGTCTTCTCCCTCCCAGTACATAAGGAATGAAAACAGAACAACTCAGAAGTTATGGTCTTAGGCAAAACACTGTAATTCGTGGTAGACTACTTGCCTAGCATCTACAAGGCCCTGGAAAAATTAGTCTCTTTAATCTTGTCTAGTAACTGGATAAACTAACCCTGAGGTAAGAAGAGGTGGTAACAAGGGACCAGACATGACTGTGCAATGAAAGTGGGGTCCTCAAGTATGTCACGGGGTCTCGAACAGAGGCGAAGGGAAACTGAGCTTGTCAGTTTTTAAGAGTGGATGCTACCCCGTGCTTACTACCAGGAATCCTGGGTAGTGCTGAGTCTACCAGCCTTGGAAACCTGTGAGCCATTGGCCCAATGGTGCAGACTGACCTAGACAACCTGAGGACTTGAGCATGCTGGGGCATGTCTTCTCACAGACAGATGAGACGAACCAGGGCCAACAAGTTGGGAGTCTCTGTGCGCTGGCCTAGAGGATGGACCTACCAGGGATATGGCCTCTCTTATTAACCTCAGACAGAGTAGATTTTTTTTTAATTAAATATTTTCTTTATTTACATTTCAAATGTTCTCCCTCTTCCTGGCTTTCCCTCTGAAAAACCCCTATTCCCTCCCCGCTCCCCCTGCTTACCACCCCTACCCTCTCCCCCTTACTGGCCCTGGCATACCCCTACACTGGGGCATAGAACCTTCACAGGGCCAAGGGCCTCTCCTCCCATGGATGACTGACTAGGCCATCTCTGCTGCATAAGCAGCTGGAGCCATGGGTCCCACCATGTGTACTCTTTGGTTGGTGGTTTAGTTTCTGGGAGCTTTGGGGATACTGATTAGTTCATATTGTTGTTCCTCCTGTGGGGCTGCAAACCCCTCAGCTCCTTGGGTCCCTTCTCTAGCTACTTCATTGGGGACCCTGTGCTCAGTCCAATGGATGGCTGTGAGCATCCACTTCTGTCTTAGTTGGGTACTGTCAGAGCCTCTCAGGAGACAGCTATATCAGGCTCCTACCAGCCAGCACTTGCTGGCATCCACAATACTGTCTGGGTTTGGTGACTTTATGTGGGGTGGATCCCCAGGTGGGGCAGTCTCTGGCTTGTCCTTCCTTCAGTCTCTGCTCCACACTTTGTCTCTGTAACTCCTTCCATAGGTATTTTGTTGCCCCTTCTAAGATGGATCGAAGTGTCCATACTTTAGTCTTCTTCCTCTTGAGTTTCCTGTGGTCTGTGGATTGAGCGTAGTTGTAAAAGACTATAGTAAGCAGCTATGAAAGAGTTGATGCAGGACTTCAGGCCACAGACAAGCTACAGCAGTTTTGATTTTTGGTTTTGGGTGGTGGTCAGACTTGGAGTCTAGAGGCTGCTGAGCATGCACTGTACCTCTGAGAGCTACAGCCAGCTTGGAAAACTATTCCATGGTTCTTCGTTTGAACTGTGAGTTCAATGATGGTGACCCTGTCCATTCTCTACGCTTTCCTTGGGTAGGGTCTGCCAACCATTGACCCTGGGACAGCTGTCATTTCATGTTCCTGCAATCTCTTCTCGGAGTCAGAGTCAGACTTCTAGCAACTTACTCTGCCTGGGACAACACGTGCTCTTAAAGTGATGTGGACTCCCCTTAACTCTTCCCCCTCCCAGCACCAGGGAACATCTCCAAAGTTCCTTTCTCAACCAGCTCTGCGAAGAGAGAAACAAGGTCACCTCTGTTTTTTCTCTGAAATGTCATTAGCCAAAGAAGGCTAAGCTCATACACAGGGAGAAAGACTAAAACCTGCTAACACCCGAGTAGACTTTATTATTACATTTACTATAGGTTTTTTTTTTTACAGCTTAAATAATTCTTTTCATATACTATATTTTCATCATTTTTCCCCTTCCCAGACTTTCTCTCCTATCAATCTATTCTTTCTATTTTGGTCTCATTTAATATTCCATACAGAACCATTTATAAGCCATTGTCCATTCTGCATTCCTGAGGGACTTTGTCCTAGACTATCTGTTCTCCAATCTCTTTCATTACTGCGGATTTTTTCCTTTAGGGTAGTCTCACCACGTAGCCCAGATATGTTTCAAACTCATGATCCTCTTGCCTTGGTCTAGCAGAGATCACAGGTGTGTGCCAGCCACCACACCTAGCTAACAACTACTGATTCTTCCTGAAAGCAGAGGTGGGTTCTAATTCATCCACAGAAAAAGACCTACCATGCCCAGGGTGTACCCACTGGAGCAAGCCACACCCAGCACACGCGCACACACACACACACACACACACACACACACACACACACACACGAGAGCAAGCAACCCTTCCCTGGCTACTGTGGGCATTAAGCCCCACTACAGTGCAAATTACTTTTCTGATCGCTTTCTATGGCTCTGCCTCCTTTAGCCTCATTTAATTTGCTCTCCTGTAGAGACTAAAGCCAGATTCCACTGTGTCTGATGAATCTAATGACTCTGACGTGGGTGTCTACAGACAGTAATTAGAACCTCTTCAGTTCACTGAAATGTCACAACGCCCATCAGGTGCTCACTTTTTACGCTGCCTTGTTTGGACAGAATTCCAAAACATAGTGCATTAAATATACTTTTTAAAATGAGAAAATAGAGATAAAAGAAAAATAAGGGCATAAAAATTGATTCTGAGTATGGTAGCTTGCAAATGTAATCCTGACTCTCAAGGGGCTAAGGAAGAAGGAAGGACCTATGTGAGTTCAAGGACGGATAACATCTCAGCCCAGCCTGGGCTACTGGCTGAGACCTTGCTCCAAAACCACCAGAAATTTCTTAAGATTACTATACCATGAGATTAGCATATACTCACACAGTATCGAAAGTTTTCTATATTTAAGAAATTAAGGGTTGCCACAACCCTTTGAAGCCAGCTCAAAGTGAACATGACCAAGGACAAACTAGGACAGTGCTGCTGCTTGCTTCTTCTTCTTCCTTCCTTCCTTCCTTCCTCCCTTCCTTCCTTCCTTCCTTCCTTCCTTCCTTCCTTCCTCCTTCCCTCCCTCCCTCCCTTCCTTTCTTTGTTTCTTCCTTCCTTCTCTCTATCTCTTTCTATTAATTATCTTTCAAGAAAAAGTTTCTCTGTGTAGCCCTGGCTATCCCAGAACTCACTCAGTAGACCAGGTTGACCTCAAACTCACAAAGATCGACCCACCTCTGCCTCCAGAGTGCTGGGATTAAAGGCATGCCCCACCACTGCCCAGCTCATTTGTGTTTTTTATTTATTTATCTTTATTTATTTATTTTTTTGAGACAGGGTTTCTCTGTGTAGCCCTGGCTGTCCTGGAACTCACTCTGTAGACCAGGCTGGGCTCGAACTCAGAAATCTACCTGTCTCTGCCTCCCAAGTGCTGGCATTAAAGGCGTGCACCACCACCACCTGGCTCTCATTTGGTTTTTTTTTTTTTTTTTTTTTTTTTTTTTTTAGACAGTCTCATGTGTCCAGATTGGTTTCAAACTCTTACATAGGATGACATTGAGCTCTTGGTCCTCCTGTATCGACCTCTCATGTACTGGGGTTATAGGCATCCATCACCTTTCCTAGCTAGCCTTGAGTGTTTAGCAATGAAAGGAGTGCAGTCTCACAGTAGATATGAGTATATAGACCATATGTTATACCATATATTACATACAACCGATGAGAAAACCATCCTATAGTCTAACAGACCTGTGTGCACTCTAAAGGCCCTACTTTCTCTGTTCTTTCCTATGGAATTTCCAGGGTCTTCTGCGCTCTGTGAATCATGGTCCTTTCTCCCCTGAAGAATGTTCCTCTCCTCTCTAAAGGGTAAGCTGTGGGGAGATGGCTACTTTGTCAAGCCACCTTCTCATTGTTTGGTTTGTGGCACTGGGAACAGATTCCAGGGCCTTGCACATGCTAGGCAAGCGCTGTGCCACTGAGCTGTGCCCCAGCCCTTGACAAGTTATTCTTGACTCTTTGAGAGGTCCTTGAGCCACTGTCTTGTGGTTCCAGGTCAAACTGTGGTCATTTTGGATACAGTTGTGTTTCCACAGTGATGTATGTCAGCAACCACAAAGTAAGCTGCTTGTGAGCTCATGTCAACCTGATGCCCTGGGTTTATTTGCTCCTCGGGTTTCACTTTCGCTTATGTAATGGGCTCTGACATTTTTCAGTCATTACCTCATGCTGGGACCTTCCTTTCATTTGTCTCTCCCGATGTGTCATGTTCTTGCCTCTGCTCCCTTGGACCTCTTGGCTACAGTGTTCTCAGCTGGTAGGCGGGAGTGGGTGGGAGCCAGATTGTGTGGCCACTTCTCCGCCCTTCCCCAGACAAGGGCCTGCGTTTGTCACAGTGCAATCTCTTGACATCCATCCCTCAGAAACACAATGCTAACAAGTATACCGACAACCACAAGAATCCACTAAACAGGCCTGGAGGAACGAGCCCAGGCTGCACTCTGGGCCAGACAGGGAGTCGGGCAGTCTTCAGAACTCTTAACTAAACTGACATTTTCCCACAGGGTCTCCAGTTCTAGATGGCTACAGTCCCCTGGGTGTTGTATACCTGACCACATCTACCTTAAAGGAAATCTAAGCCTCAAACTGTGAGCAGTCTTTGACTTGAGGATCTTCTGCCTGGGACCATTCGTTGTTCTGTGCCGCTGTCTGCTGGAAAGTTGGAAGGCCTCTGAGGCGTGAAGGGAACAGCGTGCATGCTTCATGCTCCCATGCCACTTCTGACCTCGTGGGACTCTACTGAGAGCTCCATGTTGGCAAGTGGCGGAGCTTTACCCATTTTCTCAAAGAGGAGGAGGAAGAAGGTGATTCCTGGCTCTCCCGTGCCCTTTCTTTCAGCTCCTACGTCTACTTCAGACACATTCTTTTCCCCAGAATGTACTAAAAGCATCCAGTTGCTTCCGTACACCTAGCTTTCATCATATGCTAGATCTTCACACCTGATACTGCCAACCGGCCTCCCCACATCCCTTCACGCCCCACTACAATCCATTACCAACCAGTAAGCAGGGTGACCGCTCACATCACTCCAGAGGCTAAAACTCCACAGTGCCCTTCAGCTCCCAGAAAAGGGTAAAAGGCCAGTCCCCTGCCCACCTGTTAGACCGCATCTCCTTTGCCTTCTGAGGTCACGGAGTTGCAGACCCTCTTCTGGCCTCGTTTCTCTTCCTCACAAGCTCCTGTGAGTTTGTATACTCTGGCCCACGAATTTGGTTATCTTTCCTCAGGAAGCCTGCCTTTGAGTTCTCACCATTGAAGCCACAGTTCTTAGTGAAATCCTATTGCCAATGTCTCGCAGCCTTTTCTTTCTTTCACAGCACTTCATGTCACATAAGAGTGTCTCCAGTGTTAATACGTTCACTTTTTAAAAGATTTATGTGTGTCAGTGTGTCTGCATGTGTGAATGTGCACCCCATGTGTGCAGTGCCTGCAGAGGCCATAAGATGGCGCTAGATATGTGGAACCTGGAGTTGCAGCAGTTGGGATCCACCAGATGGGTTCTGGGAATTAAGTCAGCTTCCTCTGAAAGAGCAGCCGCTGCTCTCAACTCCCAATTGCACAGCTGTCATCATTCCAGCCCCATAAGCTCTTACTCCCTCTCCCTCTCCCTCCCCCTCCCCCCCCCCCTCCGCCTCTCTCTCTCTCTCTCTCTCTCTCTCTCTCTCTCTCTCTCTCTCATTATTTGCTAGCTTCATCCAGAACACATGTGTTGTTCATTACTGTATCTCTGATATTTCAAAAAATAAATACCATATGAAGTAAAGATTCTCCTGGTGCTGGGGCACACAGGTGAGCCCTGGTGCTGGGGCACACGGGTCAGCTCATGCAGTGCCTAGGCCATCTCCGAGGTGCAAGGTGCTGACAGGTGCATTGTTCACGTGTTACAGGAGCCCCACTTTCCGCCCTTGCTTCTCTTACCCATCCTGTGGATGACTGCCTGCCTTTCTCACACTCTTTTCACTTTCTCCCTAACCCTTGTATTCTTTTGTTTATAACTTGAGTAATTTCTTCAGGTTAATTTTATGATTCCCTGATCTTCTCTTGACTGTATCAACTCTACTTTTACTCAATCATTGCTTTTAATTTTGATAATTATGATGTTTTTACATATTCTAATATACAATTACGTTTTACAATATAGTTTTTTAAATTACCATTCTCTTTTGCTCAGTTCTTCCCAGTATTTTTATTACTCTTTAGGTTTCGTAGTCCTTATACTTTATTAAATACCTTATTATCATCAAAGACCTAGTTTCCTTTGCTGTGGTGTGTATCCTCGCTTCTACTCATGGCATCTCACTCCCTACCGCAGTGACAAGCTACACCCTTATGCTCAGTGACACTGCACTTGTTAGACTTCTTTGAAGCCATTCTGACTGTCGCTCTGGAGAATATCCGCTTCTGCCCATGTCCTGGGACGCTACCAACCTGGGACAAGTTATTTTTTTACTTAACGTTTCTCAGCTCATGTAGGGAGTGTAATTCAAACGCTAAACCTATGTGAAGGGAAGCCTGGGATTTTAACCCCTTGAGTCAAGGCTGAGACACACCGATTTCTTTGCCTTCAAGAGCAAGCAGTGTTGCCTTGTGTCGCTTTTGCTTTTGCTGTAGTCTCCCCTTTCACTGGGTGTCTATTCATTTGTGCCTTCCCTTTATGCAGAACCCTCAGTCAGTTCTAACTCTCTATCTTTTGAAGGTCCTAAGCCTTGCCTCCTCCCTCCACATGGCCTTTGAAGTGTGCTTCAGTGTAAACATGACAGCCTGACTTTCTTAAGCAGCGAGAGCTTCGCTGGAAGCTTACCACTCTGCTTTGTAGACTCTGTGGTGTGTATGTGCATGTGTGCACGCATGTGTGTGTGTGTGTGTGTGTGTGTGTGTGTGTGTGTGTGTGT
>JADRCD010174518.1:0-10363 GCA_019843815.1 Montemys delectorum | reverse complement strand
ATGCAGTGGCAGGGGCCATTAACGGGGCACTTACCTGCAGGGACTTGTCATACCAACGATTTGCTCCATTCAAGCTGCAGCCTCCACCATGGAGGAGCTGGAGGGCCCTGTGTGTGTCACTGAGGTCTCCAGTACCTGGACCATCCAGGCATACCAGGCAGATGCAGCGCTCGATCATGTCCAGGGAGTCCCGGTTGGTGGAGTCTGTAGGACAGGTGAGTGTGGCCTCAGTCTGGGGGACCTGCAGAGTGTCACATGCTGCCAGCAGCCTGCCAGCCTTGCCCTTGACAGGGCCATGCAGTCAGATGTCCTGTCCTGAGCCTCTCTGCTCTACCCAGTGGTCAAGACTTTTGGCCCCTAGCAGTGCCCAGAGCTTCACCCAGTGTGGGCCACTGGTTCTGCCTGCCCAGGTGAAGGGGGATACTTCAGTCATCAGTCCTGTTCAGACTCCCACACCCTGCCCCGTCCAACAGCACCCCACTCCGGCACAGACATTACCATATCTGTGCACATTGATCATTGACTCTGACTTTTTCTGAGTACTTAAATTTGTTCCTGGAGTTTTTAAATTAGGCAGTTTCACATGAGAATCTGAAGGAAAGGTATTGCTTGCCCCCTGTCACCCGCAGGGGTCATTGGTTCAGGGTCAGAGTTGCAGGGGAAAGGGTAAGACTACAACTGAGGCTGTAACTGGTTCAGGCACATAGACCTCACTTATCAGGACAGATAGGCTAGAAGCTGCTAGATGTGCAGAACATATGTCACCCGAGAGCCTACCACTTATTCTTACAGAAAGCCTCAAATATTCCTCAAGAGATTGTCAAGCCCACCTGGCAGGTGGGACCAAGCGTGCACACCTGCTGCCACCTCTGCTGTTTCTGTCTTCTGTACAGGTGACTTTCTTGAGGTAGTATATATTTTCCACCATGCCACCCTGGTCATGGGTGTTAGTAACCCATCCTTTGCTTTAAAATTCATCAGAATTTCAAGTCCGTCATAAGCCCAAACCTCACAGCTTTGATCTAAAATTCCAAGGAGATACTTCAAGGCCTAGAGGAGAGGGCTGAGCATAGCCTGTGTGGAGTCAGATGCTGTGACAGAATGGAGACACCCTGTAGCCTCTGGGCCAGGGTGAGAGCGCCCTATACACAGGTGCTGTGGGATGTGGTATCAGGCACCACCATGCACTGCCTGGCCCCTATTGCTGCCTGTATCCACAGCCTCCCACTCCCTCAGAGGACGCTGCATTTAGCTTTGCACATGGACTAAGGGTTAAAGCTATAACTTCCAACCTCCTCTCTCGATAGAAGTGAGCGAAGATCTAAATTCTTCCAATAAAATCTAGAGGCAAGAAAGCCAAGTGCCTGTTCCCCTTACCATGCTCCTTGTCTCTCTAACCTGAAGATAGCCATGGTGCTTAGCAATGCACTGTGTGCTATGTGGCAGTGGGAGGAAGTAGGCAGTGAAGGTGGGGAGGAGGGATGGGGGAGGCTGGGAAGAGGGGTTGGGCTCCCAGGCCAACCAGTGTCTTCAGAGCACAGGGAAGGTATGCTGCGTCAGATCCTTCTCTTTACTTCCAGGAAGCCCTTCTCACCTTCCTCCACACTCTGCAGCATCTGCACACAGGGTTGTGTCACCCTTCCATATGCCTGCCGTTTTCTATACACAGTGTGTGTGACCCTGCTGTCATCCTAGGTCCTCAAGGTGGTTGTCATGCAGCCTCCCAGGTCTGGGTACTTTCCCATGTCTATACACTCATTGAAGATAAGACCTCCTTTCAATGTGGGCAAAGAAGAGTATCCATATTAGTAACAGATCTCAGGACACTTTCCTCAGCCTGGTCCAGATGGGAGTGAGATCTGCAACCAGGTAAGAGATGGGCCCGCAGCAGCTCAGCAGCCTTATAGGAATGGTCAAGGCCCCACTAAGAATCAGAATTTATGACCATTGCTCATAAGCCTAGTGGAGAGGTAGAAGGAGGGGTAGCTTGAGAACAGGATAGAGATTTCCCTTTACTATAGGGTTCTCCACTCTCCGTCCCCCTCTTTTCCCTGGCATGCATCCATGAAGATGGTCATAGCACTAAGCCTTGTGTGGTGCGCTGTGCTGAGGGTCTCTTTAGATTCCCAGTAGAGACAGTGCCTTCAGAACATGGGGAAGGTATGCTTGGTCAGTCCTGGGTCAGATCCAAATAGTCAGAGGGAGAGGAGAAGCATCCAGGAAAGAGATAATAGCCAGGCCAGTGGGAGGGCTGGAAGCAGAGCCACATTGGCAGCGGAGCTTAGAGATAAACCCATTGTTCTCCAGCTTAGGGGTGGAGGTTATAGGATTTAGATGAGGCCACAGTGATGTGAGGTTATTGTCCAGCCTTTGCTGAGCAGCTGTTATGGGTCAGGTATCAATTTAGGCATGCGTACTATATAACAAGAGTCTCCTGTCCTGCTTGCAGGTCAAGGAAAAAAGAAAATAACCTGACTGTAGGACATTTCCAAGACCTTACTTAAACGTGGAGTTTGATAATGATTGCCCAGTGACTAGAGAAGGCTGGATTTGTTCCAGACATACAACCCCAAGCCCAGGCTGGGAGCAGAATACCAACAGGGTCAGAGTCAGGAGTGAGGAGTCCTCCCAGCAAGAAGATCCGGGCCCCGGGTATGTGCTTGGAGTAGAGCCAAGGATGCCTCAGAACATGGGAAGAATAAGATCGTGTGGGCTAGGAAGGGGCCATGGGCAGCTAGAATGCTATATATCATTGCCCTTCTGGCCATTTCTTGGTGAATACTAAAAGCCTGGCTTTGTGTCTTCCTTAACAAGGATTTCTTTTCTTTTTAAGTTTTTTCGAGACAAGGGTTTCTCTATGTAGCCCTGGCTGTCCTGGAACTCACTCTGTAGACCAGGGTGGCCTCAAACTTAGAAATCTGCCTGCCTCTGCCTCCCAAGTGCTGGGATTAAAAGCGTGTGCCAACACTGCCTAGCATTAACCAGGATTTCTTAGAAATAAGCCCAAAGCAGTGTGGGATAGGCAGGCTGCACACTCCAGGAAGCCCATAGTTAGCTCGTCCAGTTAGGTGGAAGCTGCTGCAAGCCTGATCCAACCTCTAGATTGGGCGAGTGAAAGCTTGGGACACTCTTCCCAGCCACACAGCACAGGCTTGCAGCAGAAAAACGGACTGTTCCTCTTCACATTAGTGGTTTGACCTCCTTCAGTCAGAGAAAGATCCCTGAGGAGGGACCCAGGTCTTACTATCAAATGCTGCACCACTCACCAGGAAACCAGGCCCTGGCTCCTTAGGCAAGCTGAAATGGGAGCAGGACAGGAGAGCCGGGAAGCCAGGTGGCCTTGCAAATGATCTCCCTGAATGCAAGTGCTGAGCCGTCAACTACTGACAAGTTTATTGTGAAAGGCAGGAAATGAAGCACACCCAAACTCATCTACCATGAGTAAGACCCAGGTATAATGGAATAGAAACACTGGGTGGTGGGATGGAGGCCTGCGGCAGGGGCTGTTGGTCTCATGAACTCCACACGGAGCACACTGGGGGCTTGCTTAATGCAGTGTGAATCAATCTTCCTCAAGAAGCCCCTATTTACTCTGAGAGAGTAGTAAGGAATTTCTTCTGATGATCACACTCAGGGATCACAGCTTTGGTGGTGTGGAAATTCCAGTGGCAGGAGGTTAGATGCTTCCAGACTTACTCAGATGTGCAAAGATACAACACATATCTCAAGATGGCTCAGACTCTCAGGTCCTGCTCTCTAACAAGCACGCACACCTGTGCACAAACATACATATATACATACATATGTATAAATATAAATATATATACACATATGTATGTATGTATGTATGTATGTACGTATGTATGTATGTATGTACCAAGCCCTGTCTAGGATTCCTGCCTTCTCTGATGTGCATCAAGTACAAATCACACTTCCATCCATGGAGATGAGGTCTGGGATGTCTTAGAGACACGGAGGAGCTTCTAATCATTTACCATGTCCATTATAACAACTCTCCTTCTTCTCTGACAGTACCTGACTAACACAGATGGCTCACAGCCATCCATTGAACTGAATACAGGGTCCCCAATGAAGGAGCTAGAGAAAGGACCCAAAGGGTTTGCAGCCCCTTAGGATGAACAACAATATGAACTAACTAGTACCCTCAGAGCTCCCAGGGACTCAACCACCAACCAAGGACTATACATGGTGGGACTGATGGTTCTGGCAGCATATATATAGTAGAGGATTGCAAAGTTGGTCATCAACAGGAGGAGTGGCCCTTGGCCCTGTGAAGGTTCTGTGCCCCAGTGTAGGGGAATGCCAGGGCCAATAAGTGGGAGAGGGTGGGGTGGCAAGCAGGGGGAGGGAGGAGCAACAGGGGCTTGTTCTTGTTGTGTTTGTTTGTTTGTTTGTTTGTTTTTTGGAGGGGAAACTGGGACAGGAGAAATCACATGATGTGTACATAAAGAAAATACCTAGTAAAAAAATTTTTTAAAAGTAATAAATAAATAAATAAATAAATAAATAAAAGAGCCTTTGAAGGTCCCACGGGGGAAGAGGGAGAAATAAAAGCACTTAAAATACAAAAAAACCAAAAAACTCTCCTTCCTAAAACAGTGGATTATATCTTCTTTTGGGAGATAAAATTTCCATTAGACATTGATATTTTCCCCTAATCTACGTCTCGGAGAGGTGATCTTTATCATCCCAGTTCCCAGGGGCCGAGATGGCAACACAAGTATATCTTTATCAATGAAACCTGTCTCTTGTCAATTAGAACCAATTTGAATTGAGTTATAAAATCTCCTTTAAATCTTTCAAGAGGGAGAGTATCATCTTCCAGGAAAGCGGACTACTTTTTTTCCCCCCATCTCTCTCACTGGATAGTGTAGATAAATATTATATTTAAAACAAACACAGGAAGGCTTTGGACGATAGAAAGAGGAAAGCCTCCCAGACAGGAATCTCACAACCTAAAAAGCAGCATAGTGATGGGTCCTTTGAGTGTGTAGGGCTGACTTGTACTCCATGCAAATCATATATTGAAGATCTAATCTCCATTACTACTGAATTTTGAGAAAGAACCATTGAGATGGTAACTGGCGTTAAATGAAGCAGGGGTTATAATCCACCAACAAGACTGCTCCATATCTGGAGGGGCACCAGTGACTCTGACACAGAGAAAAGACCTTTTAAACCCACAGTGAGAAGGCAGAAGCCTGCAACCAAGAGCAGGAGAAACCATCCTCCTGGACTCCCAGGTCCTGTAAGTTAGAAAGACACTTTCGAATCACCCAGTCTGTGGGGTTTTTGTGATGGCACCTTAAGTAACCCAACACAGAGAGAGTTCCCCCTTCCTTTTTGTCTAAAATAGTCAACATCTGGATTAGAAGAAATCAGAAACATGAAAACACAAATGGGAACACTCACACACAAGGACAAAGTCCCTTCACAGACCTGCTTTCTCTATCCGCAGCAGAATAGAGCACTCTTGGACAAGCAGGGTATAGTGGGCTCGCTTTTAATCCCAGCACTTGGGAGGCAGATACCCTGTCTAAGAAAAGCAAGCCAAACAATAAAAAACAAAGCAAACCCACAAACCCACACACACAAAAGAAAGAAAACTCTTAGATAATAGCCTTTCTACTTCAGCCACATTATCAACAGGAATACTGTACAAGTCCCCAATTCTATATATACCCCTAACCTAGCAGTTCTACCCCTTGCTGCCACCTCAAGGCCAGCAGAGAACCTGGTGTGCTATGGGGATAGAAACACCACGGTTTCTCATGAAAGCTGGGACTTCCAGCTCCACTAAATGGTGACGACTCCACCCTACCATCTTTCACATGGCACTCGCAGAAAGCATATAGAGACCCTGAACCCTCATTTACCAGTAATAAGAACTATCTCCCCAACCAGAGTGTTGACAGAATGAAGGACTTGGATTTCTGCCTTCACCTAGATGTGATGAGGTAACACCTCTCCCATCACCTGCTGCATCAGGAACAGAGTGAGACAATTGCATCGGAAGGTTTACATAACACAAGAGCCCCATAGTACATGTCACCCAAATCCCACATCAAGACTGTGGAAAGTTTGACCTTAGCAAAGTAAAGGACATGCTCAAATTATGTGGCATACATTTTTAAATTCAGTAATCATGAAGAGTATCATCAAGCAAATTTGAACATGTTTGAAAAGATGTTTATAGCATCAGCATATAAACAGAAACTCTAAGAAAAAGTAAAGAACCAAATAAAACATTTAGAAGTAAATTGATAATGCCAGTATATATAAAGCTATAAAATCAGTAGTTGGATTCAAGAGCAGAATGTAGGAGGCGGAGAAGAGATAAGGGAACTTGAAGATGGAATAACATCAGAAAGACAAGAGGGGGAAAGAGTGAACAGCACCCACAAAACCTGCAGCATAGAAGATGGAAATTACTTCATCAAATTCACAGAAGGAGAAAAAGAGCAGAACAGGAAGTACTCAGAGGAACAATGGCTAAAGCTCCCAGAGTTAGTAAAAGTCCTCAGTCTAAAGATCGGCGAGACTAGCAAGCCTAACTGGAATAAGTTAAAAAGACATCTACACCAACATGTATCATATTAGATTTATGAAGACCAGTAACAGAGGCAAGTACTGGAAGCAGTGGCAGAAATGGCACTATGGAGAAAAGTGGAGAGAGCAGCGGTGGACTTCCTCCTAGACCCTGTGGGGCTGAATGGAAGGAAAAGTGGGAAGAGAGAACTCTACCAAAGAGAAAGACTTTAACATGGAGGAGAAATCAAAGCATTCTGAAAAGCGAGAGACAGGTGTAGCTCACTGGTAGGGTGCTTGCCTTTGATCCTGAACTAGGGGAGAGAATTTATCTCTAGCTTGTCTACCATAAAAGAACAACTAAAAAAGTTCCACGACAAATACAGATGTGATAGGAAATACTGGCATGCCACCAAGGAAAACACTGGGAAGCATGAAAATCTGAGTGTAAAGTTCATTGGAGTTTTTTATGTTTTAGTATAATGCTAACTATAGCAATGATTTACATGGCTCTAAATATATACAAAGACAAGAGGAGTGTATCATAAATGAAGGGAAAGTGGTAAGCTTTCTATACTTTACCAGATCTGGCTCATTCAACACAACAGACTGGTAAGTTGTATAAACTCAAGGCAATACTTAGAAAGGTTATACAAACCTTTCTAGAAATTTAGAAAGGTTATACATCTAGAAAGGTTATACAAACAGATAATGTTAAAACACTAGAGTTTTTTTTTTTAAATAAAACTCTACAGGATCTACAGGAAGACAAGACAGAAGGAAAAGTCAAAATCAAGGGAAAAAAACAGAGAAAACAAAAATATAAAATGAGTTAAGCCAAACCATGTCAATAACTATTTTACGTATAAATAATGTAAATACACCAATTAGAAATAGTAGCAGGTGGTGATAGAATATATTAGATTGTTACTCAGCTACATTCTTCCTTCAAAAAGCTTACTGTCAAATATAATATAAATTTACTGTAAGCAAAAAAGACGGAAAGTACTATTTCAAGCATTAATCAAAAGAAACCATGAATCTGAATTAGTGTGATATATATTTCTAACATAACAGAACCAGAGACCTAGGAGCAAATTACATAAAAAGTAAAGGGTAAATCTGCAAAAGGACATGGCAATGCATATGTTATAAGTAACAATACATTGCAAGTATGTGAAGCAAAACAGAACAGGAAAGAAAAACATAGAAATGTACTACTGTAGCTGAGCATCAGCGCGTTTCTGCCAACAGTGGACACAACAGCTAGGTATAAATTTAGCAAAGACACAGAACTCCACACCACAATCCAACAGGAGGTATTTGACATTTACATAATAATTCATCCAACAATAGCAGAATGGACATTCCTTCAAAACACCTGCTGAACATATGGCAAACCAGACTACAGAAAGTGTTTGCTTTCTGACCATGATAGAAACAAAATAGAAACAAATAAAAGGAAACAACAGTAAATAACACATATTTGCATGTTAGACAATGCACTTGAAAATAATCCATAAGTTAAAAGGAGAATCATAACAGAATTTATAAAACATGTACCACAATGAATGAAAACGCAAGTACACAATTTAAAGATTAGATTCAGATAAAGCAGTTAGACATTTAAAGTGCCATATGTCCTGTGTGTGTGTGTGTGTGTGTGTGTGTGTGTGTGTGTGTGTGAGTGAGAGAGAGAGAGAGAGAGAGAGAGAGAGAGAGAGAAAGACAGAGAGAAAGACAGAGAGAAAGAATGAATCACCAATATTAGCAACAGAATGGATGACCTCGCATAGGCCTCCATAGATATAAAAATACAATTAAAAATATTACAACAACTACACACATAAATCTGACAAGTTAGATGAAATGAACCAATTCGTGAAATGTATAAAACTTCTACCATGAACTAAGAATGAAATAGATCATTGAAATGGTCCTATAACTATTAAGGATATTGGTTTTGTATGTTTATGTGCCCTCCCATCCTCCCAATAAATCTCTAGGCTCTGATGACTCTACTGAAGAATTCTACTAGATGCTTAAGGAAGAATGAACACCATATCTGTGTGATTTCTTCCATAAGCTATAAGGAGAACGCATCCAACTGTATTACTACACTGCCAACACAACTTAAATATAATACAAGAGAACAACTCAACTACAGATCAGTGTTCCTCATATACAAACATAAAAAACACCAAGCCATATATTAGAGGATTGAAGTGACTTCTATAAGAACAAAAAACAAAATTAAACAAAACCAAAACTAAAACAAAAATATCCTCACATTATCAGAACAATTAATATAAAAAAGTTGGCCAAATCCAACATCCATTCATGATAAAATTTCTTCAAAAAATAAGAATAAGACCAGTGTGATGGCTCAGCAGGTAAAGATGTTTGCCATTAAGCTATACAATCTGGTTTTGATCCCTGAAACAGGAAAAGAGAACTGACTTTTGCATATTGTCCTCTGACTTTCATATGTGTACCATGGCCTCTATATGTGCAAGCACACACACATACAAACATACATTAAACAAACAAACAAATATTTCTAAAAACTCAGAAATAAAATGGAACATCAATTTAATAAATAAAATCTATAAAAGTGCTATAACTCACAGATCTATAGGCTAAAAAAAACCCTGAATCCTTTCTTTATTTTTCTTTTTTTCTTTTTAAGATTTATTTATTTATTTAAGTATACTGTAGTTGTCTTCAGACACTCCAGAAGAGGGCATCAGATCTCATTATGGATGGTTGTGAGCCACCATGTGGTTGCTGGGATTTGAACTCAGGACCTTCAGAAGAGCAGTCAGTGCTCTTAACCACTGAGCCATCTCTCCAGCTCCTGAATCCTTTCTTTAAAATTTTAATATAGTAGAAGACTGAGCCATCTAAGAACGACCCTGGCCTGGGAACACGGATTCAGGCTGCCCCAAATAGCATGCAATGTGGAAACTGTTCCTGAACTTTTATAGTTACAGAATGAAAGAAAAAGTCTTAAGGTAGGGTATATTTCAAACACACTACACTGGTGGCCTCATTGGGAAGGCAAGTTACAGCAGGTTACAGTATGTCTCAGATGTTCTGATGACTTTCCTAGCTTTGAGGTTGGGGAAAGGTAGTGTATGGTCTGTTAATACAGTCCCAAAGGTCACTGGATAGCCACAAGAGTGTTAGGTTAGATACGGAGAGGGCAATGATGATCACTAAGAGGAGTAAAGATAGTTCAAGATGATTTGGTTCTAGGCCACAACATCCCAACAATTATAAGGTTCTAGTCAGACTAAATGCTTTCTAAGATCAGAAATAAGATAAAACATCCACTCTTGCCACACCACAGCTATTTAACATAGTGGTAGCAGCCTGACTAGCGTAATAAGAAAAAAAAAAAGGTTTATAGAAGATAAATAAAAACATTGTCCCCATTTTCATATAACATGACTAGTTACCCTTAGTAATTCTTAGGATGCCCTGTGTGATCTGTTAAAAAATTCTCAGAGGGCTGACAAGATGTCACAATGTGTAAAGGTGTTTGCTGTCAAGCCTGATGGCCTGAGTTTGATCTCCAGAACCCATATAGTGGAAGGAGAGGCCTAATTCTAGCAAATTGTTTTTGATTTCTACTGAAGCAAGTATGTATACCCGCCCCCACACTAAGTAGGTGTAAAAAGATCTCTCATAGAATTAATAAATGGATTTGTCAATATTATAAGATATACAATCACACAAAAGTTGATAGTTTCACATGCCATGGACAAACATTTATAAAAATAAAAAAGAAAACTTCAATTATAATAATTCA
>JADRCD010174515.1:0-14608 GCA_019843815.1 Montemys delectorum | reverse complement strand
TTACTTTTTTTTTTTTCAAGACAGGGTTTCTCTGTATAGCTCTGGCTGTCCTGGAACTCACTCTGTAGACCAGGCTGGCCTTGAACTCAGAAATCCACCTGCCTCTGCCTCCCAAATGCTGAGATTTTTTTTTGGCTTTTCAAGAGAGGGTTTCACTCTGCAACAGAGTCTGGGTTGTACTGGCACTTGCTTTGTAAACTGGACTTTGCTTAAGCACAGGGATATAAACTTAAGATATAACTTTAGCCCTCACGATACATAGTGAATTCCAGGGCTACAAAGTAAGTCTCTGTCTCAAGGGAAAAGACAGACAGAGACAGACAGACAGAGAGACACACACACAGAGACAGAGAAAGGGACATGTGTACATGGAAAAATCCAGGGAACACAAGAAGACAAACAGAGTTCTCTTTGCCTCGCAGTGGCAGCACACATCTTTAATTTCAGCACTCGGAAGGCAGAGGCAGGAGAATCTCTGGGTTGGAGGCCAGCCTGGTCTACAGAGCTTCCAGCCCCCTGAAAGCTTGCCACTCCTTGAGAAGCATACACTGAGTCTGTTCCTTGCTTTCTTCTCAAAATTTCTTTTTTATGCAGTATGAAAATATCATTAATAACATTTTGAACTTTGACTAGTCCATCCTGAATTCCTTCCAGCATCAAAATCACAAATCAGTTTTTGTCCTGAATTAGATCCCTAAAGCCTAAGGGAACTGCCCGGGCTGCTGAAGGTGGCTGTATAGAGCTGTGTCTCAGTCTGCTTACTGCTGACAGTTCCGGGGCTTTTTAAGGCCTGCCGAGGAAAAGCTATGTCCTCCTTTTCAACTCCGACTCTTGAGTGGAGACACAACATTCTAACCTGCCTAAAACATAAAGTTACTAAGGTACACTGCTGTCCCCGGCCTTACGAGTTAGTCCAACTGGGCCTGTCAATCAACTAGACAGGAAGCCACCCCTCAGGAAAGCTGATCCACTGGAAGCAAACTCTTAATTAAATGCTTCTCAAACTTCCCTCTGCGTCCTTTTAACGTTCTTTTATTAAGGAGACTAAGAACCTGCAAAAGGGAACCTCGAAACAGGAGCCAGTGCTTTTCTACCTGAACTACCCCTGGAGTTAGGGTCAGAGACTGGGCCCCGGAGGCCTAACAAATTGCTGCCCTTAACAGGCCAATTCAAGAAACAGAGCAATAATAAAGAGCAGAAAGGAGACTAATTCAATGGGCCACACTGAGACAAGAAACAAAGATATTCAGTGAGTCCCTCTCCCAGCCATCTTCAGAGTCTTAGTGCTGGCTTCAAGTTTTAATATAAGTCCCCAGGCAAGCATAATTAAGAAGCTCTGGTGTGGCTCTCTTGGAAGGTAGGCCCTGGCCAAGGTGAGGTCTTGCTTGTAACCAGTAACTCTCTTGTAAGGTGGGCCCCGGGCCAACATGGGGCTCTGCCCATGACCAGTGATTCTCCTGCAAGTTGGTCAGACAGAATGTTCATATTGTGTCTCTTTCCAGTAGACAAGCTTCCTCTGTGGCTGGCACCAGCCCCTTCTTGCTCCCAATATGAGACTCCTGAGGGGATACTCTGATGTCTTGGGGGGGGCATTATTTTAATAGTCTGATAAACAAAGAGAGGGGTACATGTTCCGTGTTTACAATATCTTCATTCCCGACAGGATGGTTCTGAAACTCTCTGATATCATTAGTTGGTTAATTGGAAAGCCCAATTTCTGCACCAAACCTTGGGCCTTTTTGGGGGCTAGTTAGTTCCCTAAAAGGAGTCAGGGCTCTGGCTATCCTGCAGCTAAAACGAGTCTCGAGAAAGTATTTAGTTTTCCTCCTGGCTATACACTCTGCTAGATTATCCCAGACACTGAAAACTTCTTTTTTTTTTTTTAATTTTTATTTTTTAGGCTCCTCTAAGAAAAGAAATCTGTGACTCTCAGCTACCTGCCTTGGTAACAGGCAGCCACTCTGTTGGACAGCCGTCCTATATTCCCACCTCTGGTTCTTTTGTTTAAGAAATCATAATAATTGGCAGGGAAAAAAAAAAGGTGTTTTTCACTGCTTTGCTGGATAAAGCAATAAAGAGAGGGGAGACAGAGAATGGGGAGGACAGAGAACGGGGAGGACAGGGAACGGGGACTTGTTTGTAATTATTGGGTCAACTTGCAACAGTCCATAGCAGGACAGAGAGGTTAACTAAGCCAGGATGGGCTCAAATACATTTTCAAAGCATTTTTTCCCAGGATGCACAGGGCAGATGGAGCTGGCACCAGCACCAGGAGCACCGAGAAGCGGAGGAGAGCCTGTGAGCCCCCATGCCCCCAAGGTTCCCAGTAGTTGGTTGAGAAAAACCAGGGCTGCAATTCTGTCTTGATTTGAAATTACCCACCCACACCGGAAGCCCATCACAAAGCCAGGTGACTTTCACAAATTAACATGATCTTTGGGTGTGGCTTCTGTTTTAGTTTGGGGCTTCTTGTTTGTTAATTTATTGTGGGTTTTTTGTTTGTTTATTTTTGAGACTGTTATTTCAATATATTTCTCTTCTCTCTTTCCTTTCTCTAAATCCTCCCAACTCTCTTTCAAATTCATGGCCTCTCTTTTTCATCAATTGTTATTACATACATATATGCATGCATATGTTTACATTCCTAAATATAACCTGTTGAGTCCATATAGTGTTATACATATATTTTCAAGGCTGACCAATGTTATGGTCCAGGAATCACCATACAAAACAATAGAACTCCAGCCTCAGTTACAAAAGAATAGTTTATTAACACACACCCCAGGACTGCTGGGAAGCTAAGATTGCAACCCCAAGCCAGAAGCCCACAAACGTTCGTGCCAGGTTATCCTATCAATCAGGATTTAGGGATAGGGGACTTCCTTAGGAACATGTTTCTGTGGTACATTTATCCTGCTCCCATTGTGCCAGTTGAGGGGGGAGGGCTGGATTTGCCTAGGATTCATGTCTCGATAACCAGGTTGTCAGTTACCCACATACATGTCTCCTGCCAGGCAGGATGTCAGTTACCAAGGAAGGTCTTGGGAACTTAAACTTTACTGTGATTGGTTCTAAAGTAGGGTCAGGGTTTGGAGAGTTTTCAAGATCACCAAAGCATAGGACATAACAGACTATAGAATGAATTTGGCCATAAGAAAGAAGTTTCCCTGTGACACATAAAAAGATCTCCTTGTAACTGCCTAAGAGGGTTGGCTGCAGGCACAAGACAACATGGCTACAGTAATGTAAGAAAAGCAGCATCTACCTATGTCTTAACAATCATTTGGCACTGGACCACAAATTGGTATGCTCCTCCCTGGGGGAGAGAACCTCTTCTGCTCCCGGCTTTAGTTAGTTGCCCGTGGTTCTTTGCACAGAAATGGAGGCCTTATGGTCTTCCCCCATGCAGTCCGGCATGTATGTTGGTGTCCTCCATGTTCAGCTCACATTTGGGCAGTCATCTTGTTGAGACCTTATGCTTCTCTTGTCAAGACTGAGTCTCGGCCGGGCAGTGGTGGCGCATGCCTTTAATCTCAGCACTTGGGAGGCAGAGGCAGGCGGATTTCTGAGTTCGAGGCCAGCCTGGTCTACAGAGTGAGTTCCAGGACAGCCAGGGCTATACAGAAAAACCTTGTCTCGAAAAACCAAAAAAAAAAAAAAGTCTCACAGCGAACTCTAAGCTGCTCTCCATGGCACTTTTCTGGTACCATGAAAACTAGGCCTCAGGAAGAGATAGATGTTCAGGTCAGTCCCAGCTCAGGAGGCTCAGGGCCATTTCTGAAGTGCATGTTGGCTTCAGCAATAGAAAGCTTGCACCTCTGGGGGAACCAAGGGAAGCAGCAATAGACTGGATGCTTTGGGAGTCTCTCAGACAACCCTGACCAACAGCTCAAAAGAGGATCGTGTCTGGCATAACAGTTTTTGTTAGGTGGTCTTTGGCTTTTGGAGGGGGTACTGTCAGCCCAGAAGAGAAAAGCTCATGAGGACGCTATAGGTATATTTATACACTGAACTACGTGCATTATAGTTTTTAAAGATCAATAGGTAATAGTATGATTCCTTATGGCTTTTTCAGACGTTATTTTGTTATATTGTTATTTTGCCCAGCCCCCTCCTTCTTCCTTTCCTGAGGAGCCTCTTCCTTCCCATTCCCCCTATCAGGTCATTTGTATCCTGCTGTTTTAAGATGGTATTGCTATGTGGCCCTGGATGGCCTCAGACTTACAGCAATCTTACTGCTTCAATCCCCCAAGTGCTGGGATTACAGGCATACACACCACCCCCGGCCCATGGGATGGTTAAGCACACAGTCCAGGTTTCCAGTTTCAGGGTTGTTGATGACAAAAAACAGATAGTTTGAGAGACTTTTCCAAGAGGGAACATGAAGCTCAACTGACTTTTGCCAGCAGAATATACAGAATGACCAGCTTTGCCCTGCTCAGTCCTGCTGGGAGCTACTAGAACCGTGGGGTGCCTGTTGAGCTGTGGACTTTCAGGTGTATCCAGTTCTCTCTCTCTCTCTCTCTCTCTCTCTCTCTCTCTCTCTCTCTCTCTCTCTCTCTCTCTCTGTGTGTGTGTGTGTGTGTGTGTGTGTGTGTTGCATGCTTTATTTTACAATCTGTGGTGCGAGGGTGTACTTTTTCTGGGCTTTGTATTTTTCCAGAGCTAGACAAGCCAGGTCAAAGACACAGGCTGTAATAAATAGACTGGGATGGGTCTATTTGCAGTATGAGATGGGCTTAGACTTTAGCGGAGCAGAGCAACAGGAAAGTGGAAAGCACCAGGCCCTCTCTTCCCTAGCTGGCAGCTGATGCCTGCTTGTCTTAGAACTCTGAGAGCTGGAAAGTTACACTTAGTCTGCTACATGGCTTTGTCCAAGGTCAAAAGCGGGCAGTCTCAAGCCCCAAGTTATTCACTATATGAGACTCTGTGTCCTTAAATTAATGAGGTAGGGGAATTTGAAGGAGATAAGTATCTGCCTATGGGAGAGGGTGGCAGAAATTTCTTGAGGTACAGGCTTTAAAAACCACTGTCTCGCCGGGCGGTGGTGGCACACGCCTTTAATCTCAGCACTTGGGAGGAAGAGGCAGGTGGATTTCTGAGTTCGAGGCCAGCCTGGTCTACAGCGTAAGTTCCAGGACAGCCAGGGTTACACAGAGAAACCCTGTCTTGAAAAACCCAAAAACAAAACAAAACAAAACAAAACAAAACAAAACCTTGTCTCCTGTCAACTCAACATGTCAGCCATCTTGTCTTTTCTCTGTGCTGCGTCCTTTCTATGGAATGGCACATTGAAACTTGCTTCAGCCAGGTGTATGGTGGACTTTCATCCCGGCACTCGAGAGGCAGAGGTGGTGGATCGAGGCCAGCTTGGTCTACCTAGCAAGTTCCAGGCCAGCCAAGGCTACATAGAGAGACCTTATCTCAAACACACGAACTGGCTTCATTTTCACTGGCCTTTTGAATTTGTTATGTTATTTCCAACAACGCTAAGCTAGCCCAAAGTCTTCTTCCTTAAATGATTGCTGATGTGGGCCCAGCTGAGTGCGATGAGATTAGACACTGTGCTGAGTCTCTTTAGGGATGGGCTAGCTTCATTTACTTAGGTAGGTGGTTAATCTGGCACAGTGTGCTGTTCTCTCTCCCAGATCTAATCGTGTGTGTGCAGACATTAGAGGTGAACTTTAGATCTCATCTCAGATTTGTGAGAACAGGAGGTAGGCACTAATCAGGTGCCAGCTCTCAGCGTGCCCTCGCTTGAGGCCGCGGACCCCAGAAGAGAAAGTTGTGGCCCCTTGTTAGCTCTTGTGCTTGCCTGCTGTCTGATTTGATTTTACTCATTTTTGGTGTTAGGGACAAAACACAGAGCTTTGCAATGTTAGGCAAATGTTCTGCTTCTGAATGGCACCCCTACAAACACTTACGTTTTCATTTATTCATTTATGTATTTAGGGTTTTTTAAGTCAGAGTTTCTCTATGTAGCCTTTGATGTCCTGAAACTTGCTGTGTAGACCAGGCTGGTCTTGAACTTAGAGATCCACCTGCTTCTGCCTCCAGAGTGCTGGGATCAAAGGTGTGTGCCAACACCGCTCAGTTGAATTTTATTTATTTTTAATTTTTAAATTTATCTTTTATATGTCTGGGTACTTTACCTGCATGTATGTCTGTGTGCCATGTACGTGTAGTGTCCGAGGAGGCCAAAAGAGGACACTGGATCCTTCAGGACTAGAGTTATAGAGCATTATGAGCCACCATGTTCTGGTGCTGGGAATCAAATCCAGAGCCTCTGAAAGAGCATCCACTGAGCCTCTCCAGCGGCTACTTATGAGTTTTGAAGACTCACTATTTCTTTTTTGTTTTGTTTTGTTTTGTTTTTTCAAGACAGGGTTTCTCTGTATAGCCCTGGCTGTCCTGGAACTCACTCTATAGATCAGGCTGGCCTCAAACTCAGAAATCCGCCTGCCTCTGCCTCCCAAGTGCGGGGATTAAAGGTGTGTGCCACCACCGCCCGGCTAAGACTCACTATTTCTAACGCCTCAGACATGGAAGACAATGGCAAGAGAGGTCCCTTCCTGTAAACTTTGGAGAAGTGGCCTCATGGAGTGTACTCATGGGTCTGGTATAAACTAAGGCACTTCTGGAATTCGGGCTGAAAGAGACTCACCCATTGAGCATTAGTGAGTGACTTCTTGCCCTGGACACTGACTTCCCTAGATTAGCTTCTCATTGTTCTCATTGCTTCAAAATATATCTCAGTATACTAGCCAGTCTCTTTTGGGGGGTGGGCAGTTTTCACATACTCTAAGGCTGCCCAGAAACTTCAGATGTGGGAGCTCAAGTCCCCTTGGCCAGGTCCTCCTAAGCAAGTGAACTTTCTCCGTCACTCCTCCCTCTCAAAATCAAGAAGGCCAGATCACAGAAGACTGCCAGAGAGACAGGGACTCCAGCTTCAGGTGCCCTCAGAAGGATAGACTGAGCGGGCTGTCCACACTGAGGACTATTTTGTGAGGTAAAAGTTGTTGCTTAATCCGAGCCTGAGCTTGGTCCGTGAGAAGTGCGTAGGCAGTAGTGTTATGCGGCCCTGCAGAAGTGCTGAGGACTATGCAGGAGGTGCAAAGAGCAGTGGGCACGAAGTGAGCCCTTGAGCTAGAACCTGCTTGCTGAAAGAACCGACAAGTCTGCAAACCATCCAGATGCCTGGAGGAAGTGACTTAGGGGCTGGGAACGAGACCAACCATGGCTACGAACATTCCCAGCACACAGCAGCTCACCGGCAAGTGATCCACTGTGATCTTTACTTACAAACAAAGCAACAACAACAAAACAGCTGGGCCAGTGAGATGGTTCAACAGGTAGAGGCACTTGTTGAAAACTTTGGCAACTACATAACAAGTTCCAGGCTATCCAAGGCTACACAGAGACCCTTGTCTAAAAAAAAAAGGTTAATTAAATCACTTCGATAATTCCACACATGTACAAAATGCATTCTTATGTGTGTGTTGTTTGAGACTGGATTGCACTGTGTAGTCCTGGATGTTTTGGAAGTCACTACATAGACCAGGCTGCCCTCAAACTCACAGCCATCTGCCTTCCTCGGCCTCCCGAGCGCTCAGATTACAGGCATACACCACCACTGCCCATCTAAAGCATTCTTGTTATGTTTACCTCTCTCCTCTCTTCTCCCTCTCACCTGTCTAGCCTCCCTGCCCCCACTACGAAAAGGTCTTCACATGAACACCTTTTGCTTTGTTGTGTGACCCGCTGAGTTTAACCAAAGCCATCTGTTTGACCATAGGTTTGGAACTGTCCATAGGAGACTAAGACGACTCCCAAGTGGGTACACAACAAAGATATTGGCTCTCTGTCTCCCAGAGTCTATCTGAGGCCAGGAGGTCCCATGATTGTATCCGCGATTGTTTCCATGATTGTATCCAATTGTATCCATGACTGACTGACAAGCAGACCATTCTTATGCAGGCCTGGTGCAGGAGAGGGGTGCTGGGAGTTAATGGTTGCGATGGCTTTTGTGCCATGCCCAAATGACGTTTCTCAGTCCTTCTTCCTATCTACTTAGTTAGCTTTTGGCTCTCATATCCTTTTTATCTACTGAGCTTTAGAGAGAGAGAGAGACAACACATAATGAATGCCTGAGCATTCAACTGTCACTTTTCTAGGTGCTTGAAACTGCTCAGCTTTTGAACCAAGGTGTCACAAAGACATCATTAGACTTGATGGCACAGCGACACTTGGTGGACAAATGAAGAACTGCATGCTAGTCCCTCATGGGATTATCCCAGCCTTGAGCCATGGTGGAGCAAGAATGTTCTAAGGGTCCATGGTCTCTGTTACCTAATTAGGTCCACTCTTAACATTCCTTATTGAGTTCAATAATAAGCTGAAAAGGACACCTTGCATTCTACAAGTGAGCGGAGTTATTTCCTACTTCACAGTCCTGAAATCCCTGCCATAGCCTAACAGAGGCAGCTTGGACGGCTTGTACTCCTTAAAGGGCCAAAGGGCAGCAGATGTATTTAGTTTAGTAGTTTAGTTTAGTCTAGCATGTATGAGGCCCTAGGTTAGATTCTAGCGCCAGAGGGGGAAGAATGAACAAAAGAAAGCTAGCTAAGCTAAGTACAGTGCCACACGCCTATAATAAGGCAGGGTGGTGGCAAGTTCAAAACCAGCCTGCGGGCTGGCGAGATGGCTCAGCAGTTAAGAGCACTGACTGTTCTTCCAAAGGTCCTGAATTCGGATCCCAGCAACCACATGGTGCCTCACAACCACTCGTAAAAAGATCGGATGCCCTCTTCTGGTGCATCTGAAGACAGCTGCAGTAAATTACGCCGGAGCGAGCGAGGTTGGAGCGAGCAGCGAGCAGGGCCGGCAGAGGTCCTGAGTTCAACAGCAGCCACACACATGATGGCTCACGGCCATCTGTACAGCTACAGTGTACTCATATACATAAAATAAATAAAATAAATCTTAAAAAAAAAAAACAAAAACAAAAATCAAAAACAGCCTGGGCTACAGGAAATCCTGTCTCAAAATAACTCGGGGCGGAGGCAACTAGTCAGAGGGTGTCAGCCAGTTTCCACATGCTCAATGTGACTTCTCAGTTGTGATTTACAGAAAAATCTTAGCAATTTTTATCCATCCCAAGTATTTCTTTTCTGCAGACTCTGACTTTGAAAAACTAGAATAAAATAAGGACTACTATAGGTTGGACCCAGGATGTCATTTGTTTGTATGTCACTGAATACAGGCTCTTTTGTCTAAACACTCGCTTGGTCCCCAGCTGCAGGTGTTATTTGGGGACATTGCAGAAACTCTGGGAGGTGGGGCCTTCCTGGAAGGTTTGGATCTGTGTGGGGTGGGTCTTAGGGTTTACAGTTCAATCTGTTCCTGTCCTCTCTGCTTCCTGGTCCACAGAGCTGTGAGCAAGCAACCTCATACTACAGCTGCCGCAGCCTCAAGCTGTTCCAAACCATGAGCCAAAACAATTCCTCCCTTAAGCTGGTCACAACAGGGAAAGAATTCATACCCTGCCAAATGAAAACTGTCTTTTAAATCATTCAGGATGATCAATGATCTTTCAAATAAGAGTCCACAGGGAAACTAATACATGTGTATGATCTTCCCACTCTTGAATTTCTATTTGATTTTATTTATTTAAGACAGGATCTGTAGCCCAGGCTGGCCTTACTTGATCTCCTGTTCGAGATACCATGGTCCACTACCACAAGCAGCAATCCAGAGAGAGCTACAGAGAGCATCCTCCTGTATGTGCTTAACAAGGGCCAGCGTGCACATCTGCATTAAACTGAAAGGCTACTTGGGCTGGAGGCAGCTGGGGGTGTGGCTCAACAATAGAGATCTTGCCTGGATTCCAAGCCCAGAATTAGAAAAGGACCAGTGAGATAGCTCAGCAGGTAAAGAAAGGCACTTGCTGCTAGGCCCTGTGATCCCAGCTCCATGCCAGTACACATGGTAGAAGGAGGGAGTGGATTCCCACCAGTGGTGCTTTGACCTCCACTCATGCACCACGGCGCTTCTCCACACACACATATACCTATCTGTGGAAAAGTGCTTGCCTAGCTAGCATCCAGGGTGATGGCTAAAGAAACTCCATTTACGCTAGGCATCCATCTTGGTGCTCACCATCTGTCTCTGACTCCAATCTCTGGGAGATAAGTTCCCAGTAACCCTGACTCAGAGACCTCAACCCAAAAATCACGACTGCGACTACCTACATGTCGCAGTGAAATGCTTCTTTTGGTTTCTGTAACTTGCTTATGTAGAGACTCAAAAGACTGTTCTGGGTTGCTTAACTTGGCAGAACAGACCAGCTTTTGCTTGCTTGCGTAGAAGCGTAGAATCGAAGATCTTCTTATGGTTTTCCCCTTTAAAAATCCTTCCCTCGCCGTGCAGTGGTGGTGCACGCCTTTGATCCCAGCACTTGGGAGGCAGAGGCAGGTGGATTTCTGAGTTCGAGGCCAGCCTGGTCTACAGAGTGAGTTCCAGGACAGCCAGGGCTACACAGAGAAACCCTGTCTCGGAAAAAAAAACAAACAAACAAACAAAAAAAAAGCTTTCCCTCAAACTGGTTTGGAACTGGTGAACAGGAACAGTGGGAGGAGGGGCTGGGAGGAGGGGAAGGAGGGGAAATGATGGTTGGAATATAATACAGGAGAGAAGAATTAGAAATCCTTCCTTCACCTCCTTTCTCACAGCAGTTTTAAATTTGGCTCACAGACTGTCCGTCCTGCTAGCTCAATAAATCTCTAATTACAATTGGATTGAGTCTATGATCTTCAACCCAGGGGTCACGAACTCCATAACATCAGGGTACCCTGGGTTTTATCCTTAGCACAGGAAATAAAATATCAAATGAGATAACTGTGTGCCCAAATAAGGAGAGGGAGAGAAACCTCAGTAAAAAGATATTTAATGTCAGAGGGACGCTGTACAGGTGGCAGAGATGATGGTCCCACAAGGCAGCTGACCTGACCTGCCAGCACGCCCTGTCATTCTCAAAGCCTCCCTCCACAGAGTGACAGCAGATTCCTGTCCTGTGCAACAGGCACTTGGTCCCCAGTCGAAACCCAGGTTTGCTCCATGTCTTTCTGGCCATAGCAGGTGACACGACCGTCTTTCTCTTGGCAGAGGAGCTGGAGGCAGGGGTGGGTGACATTCTCATCAGAAGGCAGATCCAGGGTTCAGGGAGGCACAGATCTCTTATGGTCACCAGTCGGAGTGACTTGAGACCACTCCCCAATATTGAGGAAGGAGACTTTCCTGCAGTGTGTACTCAGATGAGAAAAGAAGCAAGCACAGAGCCCCTCCCAATGCCACCTCCATTTTGAAGACGACCTGGGCCACCATCGGGGTTGTCAGGTCTTTCCACAGTGCCTCTGGGTCTCCTGGCCAGGGTCACAGACACACATCTTCTCTATAGGACTGGAGATCTGAAACAGGCCCATCTCCTTCATCTAATCCCCACCTGTGTCCTGGAGCCTATGACTCTCAAGCCTGTGTCCTGAGACTCCTGGCCAGAAAACAGGAAAAAGCCCATTCCTCTCACACTGGCTATGGATTTCCAGCAAAGTCCAGTCCTCACAGAGGGCTCTTCCTCTCCACTTTCTTCTCTTGATTATTTATCATCCATCCATTTGTACAAATATAAAATATATTTAGATAGATTTATATAATATAGACTTTTGTGAGGCGGAGAGGAGCGGGCTGGAGGCCCATGTGCAGTCACTTACAAACATACTGGTCCACAATCTCTGTGCATTTTTTGCATCTGACAAAGCAACACCAGTGGAACCTGCAGTGGCAGCGTTCCACCTGGACGCTCTTGAAGCGGTCGTAGCCTCGGCCACAGCACATAAGCTCGCAGCCATCCATGCCCTCTGAGGTCTTATTGCAGAGGCGACCCTGGGTGCCCAAGGAGCCCGTGGTCTCATTACGCAGGCAATAGTCAGGGCTGGGGTCCACATAGACCAGGTCCTCTGGGGTAGGCTGGTTGAAGCGGCTGTTGGCCAGCTCCAGCTTGCCCTGGCGGGTGATGCGCATGGCCGCGGCACTGTCATACTTTTCCTTCAAGCGGTCCCCCACCTTGCGGAACTCGGCCAGCTGGAGCCAGCAAGTCTTGAGGCTGCAGGACCCGGAGACTCCGTGACATTTGCAGGCGACATCAGCCATCTTGTACACAGCCTGGGGGACAAGAAAAATAAGAATAAGGAGAATCCTTCATAGACTAAGGAGAATCCTTTAAGCAAGTGGAGAGGCCGGCCAGTGAACTCAGCAGGAAAAGGGGCTTGCTGCCAGGCCTGACAACCTGAGTTCGAGCTTCAGAGCTTAATGATAGAAGGAGAGGCCGGGCGGTGGTGGTGCACACCTATAATCCCAGCACTTGGGAGGCAGAAGAAGGCGGATTTCTGAGTTCGGGGCCAGCCTGGTCTACAGAGTGAGTTCCAGGACAGCCAGGGATACACAAAAAAGCAAACAAAACAAAACAAAACAAAACAAAAACACAACAACAAAGCTGTTAAATGTGTGTGTGTGTGTGTGTGTGTGTGTGTGTGAAAGAGAGAGAGAGAGAGATACAGAGAGACAGAGACAAAGACAGTGGGTATGCACGCACCATGGCGCTCACACAGACGTCAGAGGACTTTTGGGTAGTTGGTTCTTCAGGATTTCTCTTGTTTCATTCTCTCACAGAATGATTACTCTGCATGTGGAGGTCAGAGGGCAGCTCCACCTTTATGTGGGTCCCCGGGATCAAACTCCGGTTATCAGGCTTGCTCAGCAAGTGCCCTTACCTCACCTCCTGAGCCATCTTGCTGGCCGCTCTCATTTCTGCGGCTTTACCTCAAGCTCCAAGCTGGCCGGCCTACGAGCTACCAGGTAATTCGCCAGTCTCTTCCTCCCACCTCGCAGTACAAGTTACAGATGCCCATCACTGCATGGAGCCTCTGCATAGGTTCTGGAGACCCTAACAGATTTAATAGACTTGGGTAGCAATGGCGGTTACCCACTGACCCCTCTCCTCAGCCCCTTAAAATGTTGTAAAATCATTTACTGTCATGGAGACAGACTCTCATCTAACCCAGGCTGGCCTCAAACTTGCTCTACAACCAAAGATGACCTTCAACTTCTGACTCTTCTGCTTCCAACTCCTGAGGGTTGAGACTGTGGGCCTGTGTCACCCTAACCAATTTATATAGCACCAAGGAGCATTCCCAGGGCCTTATGTCCGGTGGGCAATCCCTCTACCAACTGAGCTACCCCACCCACCTCTCCTCATGTCTGACCGCACCCGTCCTCCTCTTTAAATGGAGTCTATTATGCTGTTCAGGCTGTTTATACTTTTGGGCTCAAGTGATCTGGCCCCAGCCTCCGGAGCAGCTGGCAGATGTGAGGTGTTGCTCCTGGCTCAGATGTTCTATGTCGATTAAATCTTCAAACAGATAAAACCCAACAAAACATGCCTAGCTTTTGTACAATGTGGAGTACAGGTCAGAAGAGAAAGAGTTCAGTTGTTTCGCACTCTGTCATGGCCTGGGCTAGCTGAAAGTCCTCCCAGATCCTATTAAATTCCTCCAAGGCTGAACGGTTCCCATTCTAGGGTTATCAGGAGTTTCCTTCAGGTCATTACATCAGTAAACAGGACCAGCCTCCACCCCTTACACCCAGCTGGGAGAGGCTGGGAGCCTGGAGTGAAACCTATGCCGCGGGAAGCGGGACGGTGAGCCTACCCACCCAAGCATTTGTTCCAGAACAAACTGACCTTGGCAGTCACTGAAGCTTAACTTTGTGGAGTGGACTCGAACTTAGGCTACTCCCAAATCAAATTTATAAAGCAGAGTAGAGCAGAAAGCTGGTCGCTAAGAGCTTTTCAGTGAGAGCACACTGATGTATCAGTCTGGCCCATAGCACAGGCAGCAGAGCTAAAAATGCATCTCTGCCTTGCAGAGTCAGGGCTCATTTCCCCAGGGTTCCCCTTGGATTTCTTTTCAAGAGTTCTCAGACTGTGTTTTTGTTCGGCACTAAGGAGAGACCGCCAAAGGTTCCAGAAACAGCTACTGCCAGCTCTTGGACTATTTAAAAGGTTGGTTTCTTAATAGGGATATATTTCCGTGACTTTACAGTGGAAAAAACGGAATCTCTAACTGGGAGCTAGTTAGGCCCTTCCAGGAGGGAGGCCACAGGGTAGGCACTTCTGCACTTCAAGCCTGTAGCCTAAGTTTAGCACAAGGCAGGGAGGGAGGCCTTCCCCAAGGTTAAAGACACCAACCAGTGCTTGCCCGGAGAACAACCTAGGACACCCTAGCTGGAACTTCACAGCTAGGCCCTGCGATTACCTTCTGGTCCAAACCACTGGCCTGAGTTCTAACCTGCCTCTCTCTAGAAATGGTCCTTGGCTGACAGGGGGGGAGCAACATGTGGTGCTGGAGAAAGAGAAGCACTGGGGATCTGTGACTGTGTGCTGTGTGCAGCGGCTGGCTCACATCTGCCAGCTGCTCCGGAGGCTGTGGCAAGATCACTTGAGCCCAAAAGTTTGAACATTCTGAGCAGCATAACAAGATTCCATTTAAAGAGGATG